>JAUMHR010000082.1:2871983-2891569 GCA_032361145.1 Enteromius fasciolatus
GTATTTTCACCTATAAGGAATATTATACTCAAACAAACAAAAAAAATACAATACAATAAAAAAAAACAACAACAACACCACAACACAACACAAAAAACACACACACAAAAAAACTCAAAACAAAAAAAAAAACACAGAGCAAAACAAAAAACCCACAAAAAAGCAAAAAATAAATAAATAATAAAAACAAAAAAAAAACAAAAGAAAAACAAAAAACCCACAAAAAAGCAAAAAAATAATAATAATAAAAACAAAAAACAAAACAAAAAACCCACTAAAAAGCAAAAAAAAAAAAAAATAAAAACAAAAAAAAAAAGAAAAACGAAAGAAAAACAAAAAACAACACAAAAAAAAAAAAAAAAAAACATTTTGCATTGAGTAAATTGTGAAAAAAAAAATATACTTTTTAAATATTTATATAATATTTATATTTCATAATTAAATATTTGTTTAGTGCCGTTTCCAGTAACCTTTTGGGTATACTTCACATTTAAAACATATCTAGGTAGTTTCACATATTTCACACAAACATACTTATAAAGAAAATAATATTAAAAATTTAAGGTAACATTTTATTTTACGGTTACACATTAGTTTCATATTAGCATGCATATTAATATCAGACATGTATTAGTGCTAAATAAGCACATTTTAATGCAGACATCCCAAGTTTCCCAGAAGTTCCCGTATATTGATAGTGGCTCCCTGATGCCCGCGAACTCCGCCTGCATCGTAGATCTCCCTGAAATGGGGTTTTGCAGGTTGGGATGTCTGTTAATGCCTTATTCTACATCCCTAATCCTACACAATACCTAAACTTACTAATTATTAATAAGCAGCAAATTTAAGAATTTACTGTTGCTAATATTTAACAATGTCACCTAAACTTTAAAGTACATATATTTAAAACTAAAATATATAATATTTTAAGTTTTGTTGTTTTTTTTAAAGTTAAAAATAATTTAAATGTAATTTTAAAAGGACTCCAGATCAACCTGACTGACACACAGATCGTTGATCTCATAACAGGTCAGAAAAGCAACACAGACGAGCTGAAGACCCTCTACCCTTATGACCTGCGAGATCCTGACACACACACACAGACAAGAAACTGTTACATCAGCTCCCTAAAGATAATTGAGCAAACATCATAAAACGGCAACATCTCTCCATAGCAACACGTCCCAGCATGCAGCAACACGGAGCGTCTGCCAGACAAAAACGCACTTCAGCCTGTTTACCTCGGAGGGCGAGTCTGGAGGGGAAAATCCAAATATAACCAGAAAACACCAGAAAATAATATCCTGCAACAATCTGCTGCCAAAGTCCAGGACTGGCAGAAAACATTCACACACAAAACTGAAGAAATATTACACAAAGAGAGTAATTAAAGCCTGAAGGTTTTATTTTTACAGCTTTTGCAAGCCTTTTAGCCAATCTGGGACATTGACATAATAGATGTACACTGTAACTATCATTTAAATTTTAAAAAGTCATTAAAAATATGTATATTAGTTCTTTAAAAAAAAAAAAAAAAAAAATGTTATGCGATATTAACACAAAATACAACCCTATTACATAATTTGAAAAATATTTAAACCCACTGTTGTTATTTTCTAGCAATAAACCGTAAACAATTTAACTCAAAAAATTAAAATCAAAAACATTAAATAAATTTAAAATGGTGACTTTTTTTGTCATGCTGCAAAATAAATAAATAAAAGAAAAGAATAAACCAATCAATCCCAAACGTTGGATAGTAAAATAATAAATTAAAACAAAAATGTTTGTAATAAAGTAATATTTTCCAAAAAATACAAAACAAATATTTAGTTTGTTGGTAAAATAACTTGAATTAAGCTTAAATACTACAGCTGGAATTTGTGTGAAAAGATGCGAAAAGATTTTTTTCTTTAATTCATGAGAAAAATCATGCAGTAAAAGGGCAATTGTTTTTTATTTTATTTTTTTTTATTTTTTTTTAATGGAACAAGAGGAATATGTTTCATCAAAAGCATGCAATAAATATTGTAATATTTAGTTTATTAAACTAAATGGTATTTTACACACACACACACACACACATTGGTTTTAGTGATTTATGGGGACTCTCCATAGGTGTAATGGTTTTTATACTGTACAAACTGTATGTGGTATTGCCCTACACTGACCCTACACCTAAACCTACCCCTTACAGGAAACTGTGTGCATTGTTAGATTAAAAAAAAAAAAACATTTAGTATGTTTTTGAAGCCTTTTGAATTACGGGGACTCTGAAAATGTCCTCATAAAACACCTACATATTGTAATACCCATGTCATTATACACATTTGTGTCTGCACACACTCAGACAAAACTATAGTCAAATTGTTAAAAAAATAAATAAATTATATCCTCATAAATTCCCGATCTCTATTAAATTCAGATCTTGTCCCTCAGATCTGAATGAGGACAAGGTTACATTTTATTGTGTTGGTCAACACTCCCAAGGTCGGCTGTAAACACGCGCGGTGCTTGTTTGTGTAATCGTATGAGACCTCGCGCACCCGTCTGTTCACACACTGCACAAACTTCCCCTTTTCCTCTCTGAGCAAACCTGCTCTTCCCCGTACGGCGCTCAGGATGCGTCCCGACTGAAAGCGGACACCCAGCAGTCATTTAGGAGCTGATTTATAGGTGTCACTGCGGTGACGTCAGGTTTTAGGTTGCTGCCTGTTTACTCCGCACTCTGGGAAAAAGACACGAGAAGCTTTGAAGCAGCAGCGAAGACAAACTCTACATAAATGCTGAAACAGACAGAGAAAACCGAAAACCATACGAGAAATATCAGAGTATACAGATCAACAAGTTAAATATCCCGCCGACAGCTGCAGAGAAGAGCGGAGCGAGTGAGTGAGAACTAGTGCATGAAGATCTAGATAGATGTGGAGATAAACAACAGGCAGCGCGTCTGAAACTCTTATCACGCAAACCCATCAAGCTGAGCTCAGACGAGTGTCAATGTAACATTCAAACACACGCCGCCCGACGAGCACCTGACCGCAGACGAGAGGGTCAACCGACTGCAGAAGTAGGGCACACTAGAAAATAAAGTCAGAGAGGCCGCGTGCTAGAGCCGGAAAATATACACAAAACAGCAGAAACAAACGCCTTACTGTTCTTATAAGATCGACTGCATGAAGAAAATATTAAAAGGACATAGGGTGTCATTAAAAAAGAAAAAATAAATAAAGTACATTTTGTAAAAAATAAATAAATCAATAAAGAAAAAACAATTAAAAAGGAGGAAAATTACACAAAAATACAAAAACACTTTTTTTTTTTTTTTAACTATATTTCGTTTAGAAACTGTGCCACTATATCACTTTAATTAGTATTATTTTTTGTTTTTTTGAGTTTTATGATTTTTTTTTTGGATTTCTCAAATTTGAGAATAATTTTAATTGAAATATTTAGAGCATATATTTCAAAATAAAAATAGATATCTTACACAATGAAAACTAAACTAACTGGATAAATAAATAAATAAATATATTTAAATAAGAAATTTAAAAAAAAAAGGTTACAGAATCAACTTTTATTAGTTTACATGAGTGTATATATGAATATGTATATATTTTTTATTTGCCATAAAACAGTAAATAAAAAAGAAAATTGAATTCTCAAATATGGTACAATAAAATTAATTAAAAGAGTTGATTATTTTTCCAAAAATCCTTTTTTAACATGAAAACACACATGAAAAAGTAACTAACCCCCCCCAAAAAAACTATATTAAAAAAACAAAAAAAACAAACATGCATAATATTAACACTGTACTGATATAAGAGACAAATTCTAGCATGATTTTTTTTAATCGACCAATTGCAAGATTATATATGGGTGCAAATGAAAAAAAAAAAATTCAAAATTACTAAAAAGTTGAAGTAACATTTAAATGAAAACAAAACCGTGATAGCATCTCATCCAGGATTGGTTTTATAACTACATAACTAAAGTTTGATTAATTCTGTGAAGCTTCTTTGGTTCAAACCAAAGGTCATCTTTCCAAAATCCCTCAACAGATCTGGGCCAGAAGAGCGAGGCCGTTAGTGAGTTAACATAAGGGCCGAGGGCCACACCAGAGAGACGAGGGGCCCTCCGAAGGGGCGCTGCAGGTTAAAGCCATTCCTCTTCCCATCGGCACAGATAAGAGACGGACACTTAAGCTGTAACACGAGCCGCGCGGTCCATGACGTAAGGCAAGCGGGACGGTTAGCGATCACACGCTTGAATGGATGTGCCAATAGCCTCCTTCAAGAACACAAACACACGGCGGACAATGACGCTGGAAAAGGGACTTCCATAACAGGCCTGGAAATGAGGCTCGAGGGAGGCATCCTCAACCTTCAGCAGCCACTCCAGGATTCGAGAGGACCAAGCAGTCGCGCTTCTGCCTTACTCCAGCAGAAAACACAGCAGCCGTGGGACGGTCAGGAATGACTATCAGGGCTACAATACCGCACTGTTTACACGAGGAGAAGCCTTCTTATTTTTAGCCTCACATTCTCGGTGGAGAAGCTAATAGGCTTCTAGCGATCGCAACTAGTGCTTGGTTCTTACGCAACATGTCCGAAAGATCATGGCCGCTCGTAGAAGCCTTTACCTTTACAAAGTAATATAGTTGTGTAGCTACCACTGCAGATTTCAGCGTTAAAATTAATCTTACAAAGTTTATAGATTTCACCCAAAAAAAAAGGCGAAACAAAATCGAAGAAAAACAAGAGTTTCATCTCTTTGAAATTTATCCTGCCTAGTTACATTTCGTAAATAAAATCTGCATAAATTTAAAAGAACAGACCACTTTTTTTGGGAAAATAGCTGATTTTCCACGTCCCCGAGAGTTAAACAGTTGAGTTTTACGGTTTTTAAATCCGTTCGCAACGATAGGCAGCGGCAGAAAATAGTCCCCAGCATTTTGAGGCGCTGCGTAATATCACTGCGCCTTATAGATACATCAACCTAGGAAATAGTAACTTTTCATTTTCCGTCGGTCTTTGTACACGACTAGTACACTTAGTAAACGACTCAAGTTTTAAATAGGAAAAAATATCAAAACTCTTTGGTCATTTTTGAGCGAGATGCTAACGGTCTAATCGGATTCAATGATCTATGCTAAGCTACAGCTAAAAGTGCTACCACCAGACCCGGAGTCTGGCTGAAACCCTTCAAAAATGGTAAAACTCAACTATTTAGCAATAAAATACCGGCCGCATCAAATACCAATAGCTGTGGGGTAACTCTCTGAAAGGCTTCTGCCCCCATTAACGCTGAAGAGAGGCTTGAACACATCTCCGCATGCTTCTAAAAGATTTCTTGCTAAATATTAGCTTTTAAATGCAAATTGCCATGGAAATATCAAAATATATATTTATTCAAAAGTTCTAAAATAGGCTTAATTTTCTTGGAAAATAAAAACAAAAAGGCTCAATCATGCTAAACTGTCACAAATGTAATAAATTAATACATAATGGTCCTAAAATAGGCCTTATATTTTTTCTTAATATAACCGATTTGTTTTTAAGTGCAAGAAGTAGATTATATGTATTAAATTGCAAAAACGCTAATAAATGCAAAAAATAAAATAAAAAAAATGAAAAGTTCCTAAACTAATTAATTTTCTTGCAAAATAATGAATAGATATACTCAATACTGCAATAAATTCATACTTTCTGAGTAGGATGCATTTTTATATATTTAATATTAGCAGAAATAAACTTGAGTTGAAAACATCTGCATTATTTTTTTAATGATTATTTTAAGTTCGTAATGATAAGTTCATAAAGGTTTACCCGTAGCATAACCTTACAGTAGCATAACCTTATAGTAATGAAAATTTTGCAAACTGGGCGACAAATGTACTACATTTACATTAAAAAACGCAAAGCTCAGAAAAAAAATTAATATATCGTATTGTTTCTTAAAAAAAAAATAAGGTTGTGTTAATTTGTGACTAAAATCTTATCATGTTACTTTATTAATAGAATCACTGAAATTAAAAAAAAACATAATAAACCACAAACCAATCACCATTCCCAACAAATACACAGAAAACACAAGCAAAAAGATGTCCTTCTGCATCATGCAAACATGTCGTCGGCAGAAAGCAATGGAATGAACAGCTTTTTATTTAGGCTAGCTTTTGGCCAGCAGAAAATGCTTTTAGCCTAAACACAGGAAAAAAACAGTCTAGGTCTAACAAGACATGAATTCTGCCCCAAACAGACTGCTTTTTGAGCCAAAAAAAAAAAAGGTATGGTGAAATAATGGGCACATCAAATAATCGATAGCTGTGGTGTAATTACGCTCTCTCTGAGAGGCTTCTGCCCTCATTAACGCTGAGGAGAGGCTCGAACGCATCTCCTCGTGCTTCTGAAAGCAGCGCTGAGGCCCGCGGGTCATCGAGGACGCGGCATCCGACAGCAGAGGTATGTTCCTCAGAGCGCGCCGCTCCAAAACCAGATGGGATCCGGCATCCTGACTATTTGGCTATTTCTTTCAAATACGAAGCCCAGCTTGAGCAGACGTTTCTAACACGCCTGCAAGAGCAGCGCTTTCGCTAATAACCACCACCAAGGACTCGCAGTTCATCAGCGAGGGCTAGATCGGGATTTCTGAACTTCTCTGAGAAAATCTGGCAGTTGGGAGAGAAGTTTTACGTACAAATTTCGAATTCAAACACGGTGTAAGAAGCTGAAACAATTGTGTTACTTTATTAATCGCGCTCTGGCACATTTCAAAAGGTCAAACTGCGTGAAATCGATCACAAAACATACATATTTGAGTTTTTTTTTTATTATTATATGCTACCGACATGCTATATTTGTCAGTCAGACTCCAATGATTCCGATCAATCTGTGTAGTTAGTTACATTTTACAATTTTTACAAAAGTAATGCAGAAAATATGTATAGAATGTATAGTATAGAATTGTATAGAATCACAAAATCCATTCTGAAAAATGGAATGTATTATAATGCAAAATTTTACAGAATATGTATAATATATTTTAAAACAAAAACAGAACAATTCAATCAGATAATATCAAAAATACTATTAAATATAAAAGTAAAAAATACTAATAAATCAAAGTTAAAAATGTAGTCAATTGTTTTTTTTATTGTTGATTATTAAAACATAATTATGCTATTAAATAGGAATACAGATTTTATTTAGAAAATACAAATTTAATAACTTTAATAATTGTTAAATTGTGTACATTTTAATTCATAACACATGCTTTTTGACAACTCAAATTTTATTTAACCATTTAAATAAAATAGAAATATGAAAAGGCATTCCAGAATTGTTTTTTTTGTTTATTAATAAATAATAAATTAAACTATAAAATATTATATACATTTAAGCATTCACTCTGATTATAAATGGGAGGCGGGCTAATAAAAATGGATTTCATAGTGGCCTAAAAATGTCCATTTTGTTAAACTTTTAATAAAAGGTTATTAAATCATAAATGGTCCTAGTGGTTTCAATTACACTGTACGTAAATGTAATTTAACCATTAAAAAAAATGGAATTTGGTAAATAATAAACTGCGTAACATCATAAAACATGTCTGGGTAACCAGTTGTTGTGAGCACACTAAATGTTGTGTCTCTTAATTCAAACCGTTGGTAGCAAATCCATCGCTTTCAACAAATTTTCAAGGCAATTACTGTCAGGCTTTAGAAATATTTCAACGCTTCATCAGGAATAACGACTTTGCTGATTGCGTCACATCAAACCATGTGCACTGAATTAATAAAACATGTTATGCTGTGAACACACAAACGTGCTTTGCATCGGACGCCCCACAAGAGACGAATTTCTACAAGCTGCTGTACATTTAGCAGTGTTGCACATTAACCTCTTATGAGGACAAACGCAACTCATGCTATATGGCGTAGTGCGTGTAGTGGAGCAAGGGAGTCTGAAGGATTATAACGATGTTTTGCTACGTCAAACGCTAAGCTCCTCACCGCCAGCCCGTGCGAAACCCGCAATCCTATCAGCGTTTGCTGCAAACATGGCCTCATCGCAGCATCTTAAAAGCAGCTGCGAAGAGACAAAAGCCGATATTGAGGAGTTCACGGAGAGCGCTGACGGGCGCAGCGTGTTTGGGTGAGAGCGTGCGAGATGAATATGGCCATTGCAGTGGCGCCCCTCCCCTGCAGCCGCCGCTGGAATCGGTCCACGCAGTCACCGCAGGGAGAGGAGAGGCCCGTCGGCTGCAGGGGAACACAGGTCACTTTAATGGGCTGTTTGTCTGTTCTGGAGACCACCGGCTCAGACTGACTGCTGCTGGGTAAGACCACGTCTACCCATAAACCCACACGCTCTGTCAGACTCCGTGTCTCATCGCGAAGCAGCTTCGGGAGGCATGTGTGAGTTTATCAGGGGTGAGCGAGGACTCTAGTGAACCCCAGAGTCCAACAAAACCATATTTAGAGAGAACAGAATTCTATAAAACAGCAAACTGCACAGAAAAGAATCAAACTTAACAGTAGAATAAAATCAAAGTACATAATGAGACAAACAAAATCAAAAGGAACCAAACGGAAATCAAAAACCCATGAAGAACTAAACAGAACCCAACAGAATAGAATCTGGCAGAACCAAACAGAACAGAATCAGAAAGAAACTGAATCAAATAGAAACAAAAAGACACAATAAAATAGAAATAAACCGAATTAAATGGAATTTTAAAAAAACACGAGGCCCAAAATTTCTACAATCACAAACAGAACTGTAAAGAAATACAAATAGAGATTGGTTCGAAACTTAGAACTTACATAGAACTAAATTAAATCCAACTGAAATGAATAAGGAATAAGGAGTCGAATAGAAATGTAAAGAACTATACTTGATTTTTTTCTTGACAGAACCGAGAAAAAAAAGAATATAAAAGAAAATAAATTAAAAGATCAGAACAGAATCTGTTCTTACAATGATAATAAACCAAATTGAAATCAAATTAAAAAGACATAGAACTAAACAGAACCCAACAGAATAGAATCAGGCAGAATCAAACAGAAATGGAAAAGATTTGAATAAAATAGAAATAAAAGAATAAAATTAAATATCAAAACATAAGAGCAAAAAAATAAACAGAATTAAACGGGCACAAATTGAACCTCACACTTAATGGAAATCAAATAAAAAGAAACAACAACTAAGAGAACCAAATAGAAAACAAATTAATAGAATTGGGCAGAACCGTATTTGAAATTATTTTTAAGGAAACTAGCAGAACCGAACAGAACACAATCCAAAAGAAACAGATTAAGAGAACAACAGAATTAAAAATAACTGATCAAAACAGAATGAAACTGAAACATAGAGCAAATAATCAAATTAAACAAAAAAAATGTATTTGATAAATTCCAAATAAAAGTATGACTTTAAACAGCTCATCTCCAAGTGTAAAAGTAGAATTGTATTTCTTTTGCAGCCTAATCCCTAAACACAAACCTCTCCACTGCAGCATAGAGGAGCCCCTTCATAAACAACATCCAATATTCATGCATTTGTGAATATTTGAGCACGTACCTGCAGCATTACACAGCAATGAAATATCAATTCATTACACCACGTCCAGCAGCTCAACTAATATTTCCACTATTTGTTTTTCCGTTAGACTGCCCTGGACACTAAACAGCTTTCGATTTTCAAACACACGAGAGCATGTTGGTTTTTCCATTCTGGATATCCTTAACCCAAGCAAGGTGGGACACGTACAGAACCTGCAAACCCACAAATCGCTCACTGTCCCGAGAGATCCAGTCGGGATGGACCATATCTGGATTGATTTACCAACAAACAACATTTGCTACACACTAAACATCAAATTTGTACAACATCTCTGCAATACGTTGTCAAAATATCCCAGTTTGGTCTGTGACGCCAACTTCTGAGCACCCCGCCGTCTACACAGCCTCTCAGTTGGGCACTTGATGGACAGCTCATAGTTTGCTGCTTTTAAACGTATAACATGGCAAGGGAGAAAGGGACTAAGCAAAGCAAATAAATAAAGCTGGGCTGAGTATGCTTTACTTTATTAACAATAGATAGTCTGTTTCCTTCGCCACTGTAGTAAACCACGGTTAATTTCTCGCCCTGGTTGGCTGCCAAGTGCCAGTATGAGCCATCGCCTCGGCGCTTGGCTCGCGGTAGTGTTTGGACACATTTCTGAAGTTTTCCTCTCACACTGAAGCATCTGACACAATGAAAGACTTTGCGGCACGAAACGCTTCTGTCTAAAATGATGCATTATGGCGGCAGTCAGGTGATCAACGGCGGAGCATAAAGTTAAAACTATGGTTTTGCTACAAATAAAACATACAAACAAAAAGAAAGTTAAACTACAGTTAAAACATGGCAACCACAAATTAACCGTGGTTTTGCTACACTAAACGACAAATTTACACCAACCGAACTCGATTCGCCAAACATTACTACACCTTTACTACAATACAACTGTGGTAAATTTTCGCAAGAGATTTAACGCATTTGACTGGATAAACAAATTTTGTTGTATTTTAAACGTGATCGTTTCAAAACAATCAAAATTTGAATGAGCTCATATTTCTGTTCAAACCTTCGCATATTGTAAAATCGTATTTTCCGAAATTGTAAATAAAATGATTTTTAGAGAATAATTTCACTTTTCATTTAAAGTACTTGCCGTTACCGATATGATAATCAATTAACACATTTTCACAAACCGAAACGATACTCAATTCACCAAATATCCAGAGTTACTACCAAGGTTATTATAGTTAACGAAAACGAACGAAAATTGAAAAAGAGATTTTTTCATTAAAAGCATTTTCATTAACTGAAATAAAATAATTTAAAAAAAAAAAAGTCTTTGGTTAAAATAGATATTATGTTGCTTCTAACTAGATTTTACATGCAAATATAGCCAACATCACAGCATAGCCATTGTCTATACCTTATGTGTACTTGATCTTCATCAGACAACGGCTTGATTATCAATCAGGATTTTAATCCAGATTAACATCTTGTAAAACAGAGCTAGTTTAGAAGGCCTAATAACGGGGTGCATTTTAGTCACCATTTCATATTCATTCTGTTTTTCTGACAACAGAAACCATTAAATATATCATTTATATTATAGTTTTTGTTATACAATACTTATTCTGGTGATTTTGATTCATGCACCTGACAAGTATCCTAATTTACAAAAAAGAAAAAAACGAAAACTAACAATGTAACTAATAAAAACTAAATTAAAACCAAGCAATTTCAAAATATAAAAACTAATAAAAACTAGCAAATCTGCCTCTAAAAACTAATTAAAACTAACTGAATATGAAAACAAAAAGTCAAAACTAAATAAAAACTAAAACTAATAAAAAATCCAAAACTATTATAACCTTTAAAGTTAAAACATAGCAACCACAAATTAACCGCGGTTTTGCTACACTAAACGACAAATTTACACCAACCGAACTCGATTCGCCAAACATTACTACACCTTTACTACAATACAACTGTGGTAAATTTTCACAAGGGACAAAAATATGTCATTTATCACATTTGACTGGATAAACACAATTAGAATTGAATGAGCTCATATTTCTGTTCAAACCTTCGCACATTGTAAAAACGGATTTTAAAATTTAAAGCAAATTTATATTGGCTAATGGCTATAGATTAAATTTAATTTATTATATTTAAGTAATACATTTTTTGTGCTTGTAAACATTAATTTTAAGTTTTTTCTAAATTTTCAAATTTGATGATGGTTAAAGGTTATCTAAACATAAGAGGTCTCCAATAACAAGAGCTATTTATTTCTCTTTATTCTTAATGGCCCCAAACTTTTGAATTATACTGTATCATGGTTTCCATGGAAAAATTAAGTAGCACAGTTATTTTCAAAACAGATTATAATAATACCTTTTCTAGAGCAGCAAATAACCATATTAGAAATATTTCTGAAGGATCATGTGACACTGAAGACTGCATAAACGATGCTGAAAATTTGCACTACAGAAATAAATCACATTTTAAAACGCATTCAAACAGAAATTATACTTGGTTTTACTTTTGTTTGAGACATCTTTCAAAAGCATTTTTTTCAATCTATTAATGGTTGGTTTCTCATTTAATGTTGATTTTGAAACCGTAGTCTCAACACAAAAACTGAGCTTGCTAAACCGAGTTTACCGACCAAACATTATTTATGCATAACTGGGCCGCTGGAAAACAAGCAGGCGTTGTAGGTGAATGAGTTTGTGTTCACACTTACAAACCATCCAGGGCCGGATTATTGTAGCCGCTCATTGTTTGTACGTGTTATCCAAGCAGGACGGCTGCAAATACGTGTTGTATGAGGGGAAAAACAAAACGGTGAATGACAGTGAACTCTCTCACCTCCATTTAAATGAGAAAAACTCCGGGACGACGTGCTGCCTGACAGCAGCGCTCGGGCACCAGGCCATGAACTCACAAAGACGGCCTCGGCTGGGGAAACTCGGCCCAGCGACGGGAATGTTCACTTTTGTAATGTGCTCTATAGAACTACAGCTCTAAAAATAAAGCAAATGACCTTTGATTTCTCATTTCACACCTCTTACGAGTAAAACAGGTGGAGCCGTCCAGTATAAAGACTCTAAACTCACTCCAGTTAAAGAGTAAAGAGCCATGCTTCCACACGAGATTACGAGAGCAAGGAAAACTTGGACGGCGTCCTGCTAGAGCGTGATCTAATTCTTCATCGGCAGCGACGTCTCCTAATGCGGTCAGGCTCAAAGCAATGAGAATTCAAGCTGAGAACAGAGCGGAGCGTAATACGACAGTTCGTTTGGTGGTGAAGTACTTGACAGGATTGGAGTCCGACTCTTCCGAAGCCTTTCAATGTTCAAAGACGAGATCAAACTAACACAAATCAAACGAACGCTCTCAATTAGTTTTCACTCGCTAACTTCTCTAAATGCCTCCAGAACCAAAGATGTTATTGAAGGCCAAATTAAACGGTTCTTTTCCATAACATGCCATATTTCTATGAAGACGCAGAGATGAAAAACTTTAAAAGACGTTCAGAAAAATGTGCATTTAGTGAATAATTTACTCCACAACATTAAACGGGGCAAAAACCTGCGTGCTTATGAATCTAAATTGAGAAATTTCTGAACTCAGACAGTCAGCATAGTCCATTGCATATTTCTCTCCCGATCCAGACAAGAGAACTTTCACATTAGACAACATTAATTGCAGTCGTGTGGATTACGGAGAGGTTTTGTTTGGACTCTCATTCTGACGGCACCCATTCACTTCAACGGATCCATTGGTGAGCATTCGATGTAATCCTACATTCCTCCAAATCTGTTCCCATGAAGAAACAAACTCATCTACAGCTTGAATAGCCTTAGGGTGAGTACATTTTCAGCAAATGTTTATTTTGGTGAACTATTCCCCTAAAGCTCATTTCCATTCATCGCTTCAGAACGCTTTCCTCCAGAGCTATCTGATAGTATTTACTTGCAGTGCGCGAGACGAGAAAATCCTAATTTAATTTACCCGCAAACTAAAACAAATTAATGTCACCCCCTTAACCTTGTTGAAAGGTTTATTGGCAGAATAAAGATGAGTATCGCTCACATTTACGGCTCTGTAATTGAGGGAACAGCCGCGTGTTTCACCACACACACGTCGAGATATGCCGTTCAGCACAGAATAAGGAGCCTGTCTTCACCAATTAAATTATTTCATACAATACTTCCTCTGAAAACGGCACTAACCACTGAAGAAAAACAAAGGTTCCTGAAGCTCAGCTTTCAAAATACATCCTTTAATATTTAAGCCATTTATATTTCAGTTCCTGTATTTCAAATTATTTACGACTGCTTAAAAGACAACAAATCAAATAATATTGACTTTCATTTCCTAAAACACACACACACACTCAAATCTTCTGAAAATGTAGTCATGCAGATGAGTTCGATTCTTCATCAGATTTACAAATTCAGCATTACATCACAAGCTCACCAATGGATCCTTTGCAGTGAATGGGTGCCGTCAGTGAAGATCCTGGCATTTTTGTTAAGATGTTACCAAATTTGTTCTTTATGAAATGCAAAACAATGGCACGTTGCGGCGAAAATGCTTCAAAACAAACCGCAGTACTTCAATTTAGATTTCTCCCTTGGGATCTGATTAAAAATTAAGGTCAAAAGAAGCCATATGACAGCTCTCAAAATAATGTAAGCCATCAGGTAGCGTAACGGAGCTGCCAAAATTCTCTAAAGCCCACAAACACTGGAGACAAGCTGTCTTTCTACCCTCTCGTATGTTCTGAAAGAGCCCCCACTCAACGCTTGCTGATCCCTGCATTACTAGCATGGCTTGACAGAGACATTATGGCATGAGATCATTGACAGATAAAGCTGGACGGATACAAACAGCAACCGGCTCATCAGATCAGATTTTTCAGACATGTTGTAAGAGGCATCGACCTCATTTGTGGCCCACAACCCAACATGGAGAACGGTGTCAATAAAAGAAACAAGCCGCCGTGAATCTTTAGTCAATGAATATTGAGCAGAGGCGGGACTATGTTAAGACTGAACGAGTCCGTTGAATACGTCGATGTGGAAATGACGGCCCCTGAGAGTTGGTAAAGCGAGGATATAGAGTTAAAACTGATGTGAAATATAAACAAATATAAAAAAATGTAAGTAAAAGCATAGTTTAGCTTCTTAACACATCTCTGGGGCCTGTACCATGATGGTGGCTAAAGAAACTCAGGTTTACAGTTTTGAGTTGACAAAACCAAACCACTCCAATCTGGGTTTGTTGGTACCATGAAGCTAGTCATCAAGGGCCTGTTCCATAAAACAAGTTTACCAATTAAGCCAGGCTTGTTTGAACTAGTCTGACTTATTTTGTATCAAATCTAATGACAGCAAGTCAGACTAACAGAAATAAGCCTGGCTTGTACTGTAATCTTGTTTATGGAACAGGCCCCAGCTTTCTCTGTCAATTCAGGTTTGATCCTGAGTTAATAATGTAGCACGTGCACACGAAAGTGTGACATCAGCAATGAGCAGCCAATCACATGCCTTGATTCACTTCTCGTGAGAGAGTCAAGAATTTAAACATTCACACATCAAGATGAAACCATCGATCAACGAAAGTGGAAAAGTGTTGTGAGATCTCTTACCCAGAACATAACCTGCCCTGAAGCATGTTAGCTGTTTAGCGTAACTTACTAAAAGCCAAACCAATTTCATGGTACCTAAAACCTAGAAATGGTGCAAACTAAACTGAAACTTAGCTGGCTAACCAGCAAAACCAGCTTTATGGTACAGACCGCTGGTATTATTGTGCACAAATCACTTTATATCAATATTTATACTTCATATTCAGTCATCAAAACATAACTTTCTGCATCTAAATTTATATTTAAAACAATAGATCAAACTCTAAATTCTGATTTAATGAGACGCACTCAAAGTCAATGTGATTTTTAATAAACGCACATTTTCTAAACTTCTTTTTTTTTTTTTTAAAGGACACCCTTCATGCATGTATTTATTGTGTATTTTTTTAGTACGTGAATGTATGAAATCATTTTTGAAATAGGAACCTCCGAGAAAATGGCCACACACACCATTGAACAGAAGCCTGCAAAAAACGCTCCCGTTTCCTGGGAAAAGCCCACCCTGGAGATTCGGAGAGCTGAACATAGAGCTCACATGCTACATGGCAAATGTTCGGATACATGACCTGGAAGACAAGAGGTCAGCAGGCAGCAGACGCCCGAAATGAGTCCCGAAACCCTCAACGGCAAGAGCACCTACAGGGTGGGCCACTTCAAAGACATTCCACACGCTTGGAATTCTGGGAGACATACCAAGGCAAACTACAGAGTGTCAGAAGATCCCAAACAGGTCCATGGAGTCAGGGAGGCCAGCGGTAACCTTAAAACTATTCCAGCGTATTTTGACGTCCTGATATTTGAGAGCACAAACAAACAGCGAAAAAAAGATGAACTCATGTCATCTTGGGAAACCTGTTTGAAATAAAGCACTGCTAAATTCAAACATTTTGCCAAGTTTCTTTACATGAAAAACAAACAGATTGCATGAACGTTTATCAAGTTTCTGATGGAGAAATCACACCACCTGCAAACGCCTCATGTTTTGGCAATCTACATTTCAAATGGCTCACTGGGATGCAGCGGTTACCTATAATAAGGAAGATCTAATTATCTCCAGACCATTATTTATAACACCGTGTTACTATTGCAGGCATCAGTCCAGCACTTTGAGATGGGAGCTCTAAAAAAACATTAACAGTCCACCATTCTAAGTGTGCCCATAAAAGTGCCTACCCTAAATTTAAAATGATGCTCAGAAATGGAAAAGCTGAAGGGGTTTAGATACAGAAGCTATAAATTTCACTGTAATAAAGGATCTAAATGTGTGCTAAAGCTTCTCTATGTAACATTTAATTAATGAATTAAATGAATGAATAAAACTTTGTTTAATAAGAATGAAATTTAGCATAATATATATGTATGTGTGTAATATCATATATATATATATAAAAACACACAAACAAACACTGCATTATTCATTTATGCATTTTAAAATGCATTTATATATGTGCATGCATGTACATATACACACTTACAAAAAATTGTAAAAATAAATTGTAAATTATAGTCATTTGAATAACTTCTATGACTAATTAATATTTTAAAGCATATTTAAATATACACAACCACTGCTCTGTTAAGGATAGTATGTTTGATGACATTAAGGAGAAATTTTTATTAATTATCTCCACAATACATTCCTTGTGAAAAATGTACCATATTTTATTGTATTTAAAGAGCAGTAAATGTTTTATTTATTATGGTTTTGGTTGAAATTGTGGTAAAACAATGGTTAGTATTCGTAAGAGATAATTTAACGTTGTTATAAAATACACAAACACCGAGCTTCAAGTATTTAGTTGCACACGAGATATTCTTTTCCTTCTCGTTTGGGAATTCCATAATTGATATTCACACTGAAGTCGACCTGGATATAGAAAGAGACCCAATGTAGGCTAATCCCACACTCATGGGATCTGGGAATCTTCTTAAGGGCCTCGGCTTGTTTACACGCTTCCAGATCGAACGTGAGGAACGTGCGTGTGCGCCTCCGCGACTGGAATCCAGGCGTGCGCGCTCGCGAATCCCGCCGAGTCCAGTCACGAGCGCTAATCTGGCCTAGAACGCCAGGCCTGAGGAACGGCCCATTTTGTTAGGAAGCGGAGGGGGGACGACACATGAAAACATACCGTTTAACTGCAAAACAACACGCTTTCATTCCAACAAATAACCTAAATGGTCCCTTTACGACGTATAAGACACATAGAAACGTTTCCGAGTGATCAAACTTCAACACACAAGGCATTTTAAAACAATTGAATACGCGAGACACCCCTCGCCAACACATGTCGGAGCGGCCCGAAGTCTACATGGAGTGAATTCCACAAGTCTCCTCAGTTGTAAACTATAATAGTACGTACACATAGCACAATAACACCTCAATAGTTTGTGAATTTAAACATTAAAAAGAGAGTCACGACTTACTTTCTCCGTGTAGCGATCCGCAGAGGCACAAGACGTAGGCGAAAGTGACCAAAACAACCACAGATGTGTCCAGCCGCATTATGCTTCGCGACACGTTTTAGTTTTCTTGGAAAATTAAATCCACCTCTGGTGTCTCCAAAAAACGGTCGTGGAGCAAGAAAAGAAAAAAACCCTAATTAGCTTATATCCAGGCCAAAAAAGTCAGGGACAACTTAAATGAGACCCCCCAAGAAGGGGACCCAGGGGTCCAGCGTGCTTCACTTGAAGATAATGTTCAATTTAAGTAGTCGTTGTCTACACAGCATGAGCGTTAAATAACATGATCTTGCACCCTAGTGAAAAATAAATGGATGGACATCATTTTGAACGACTTCTCGGATTCATCTTTGCTTTCAGTAGATCAAGCATGAAAAACGTCCATGCATTTCTACCATGGAGTCAATCCCACACTTCTAGGAATGAGGTACCCTTAAGGGTACAGTACATTGCAACTTTTTCATACCCCCGGTTTTGGCTTGAAAATATAGGTACTATTAAATAAATAATAAAAAAAAAAAAACACTAATATGGTACCCAGGCTGCTTTAAAAACAAACAAAAAAAAATATTCCAAATGTTCACATAAAAGCTTCCCAATAGTCAAAAAAAAAAACAAATAAAATGCTTGATTTTAACTTCTCTTGGGGGAAGAAGCTATTCCACAGGTCGTTTCATGCACTGCCAAATGTTTCTATAAAAAATGGGCATCTCCTCATCTCCGTATACACATGCATACACACAAAAAATGATTTTTTTTCGCTTCTTTACTGACAAAAAAAGCCACTGGTATTAAACATCCACACACGTCTGTGTAAATTCAAAGCGTTCAGAGCCCAATAAAAATCTTGATATTCCCCTAAAGCCTTTGCTTCCAGCACAATGCTCCAGAAGTGTGGGAGCGTACGCGCGTCACGGCCGCGTTGTGTTTTAATCTTCCACGTTAATCAACAGAGCAGCGTCCAACGCGTGTCCGGCCTGACCATAAAACCACTCAGATCCGTCCACAAGACCCCGGCGCGCGGTTTCGATGAACTCATTGGCGTGGGAATGCACTGAAAGTGGGAACAACTTCTCTCGTGTTGTCGGCGGTATGGTTTTCCCCCTCTCGTCTCTCCCTGTGCACCTCCACCAGTAAACAAGTACTGCCAGTCAGCTGGGGCAGAGCGGCGGCGCGGCGCGGCGCAAAACACGGAGCGGAATCCGGCGTGGAGCGTGTGACGCCCACATAAAGAGAACGCAGGAGTCCTGATTATTAAATATAACGACGCCTTTCCATTGTACTCAAGGGTTAACGTTAAAACTGGGGTTAGAAATTGAATCCAATAATATACATGTGTATTTAAATGTGAATATTTAGCATTTTTTATTTTTGTGAACTGAATTAATAAAAATATAGTTTTGGTTGTTTTTATTGTCCAGTAACTTTGGACAAAAGCGTCTGCCAAATTGACTACGTTTGTTGATCTATGTGAAGTATGGACAACATTTTTTCAGATTTGTTTAAACGTATAGTACATGTATTATATTATATACATTGTATTTAGGACTTAAAAAGGAAACTGATCAACTTTGGTGGTTGGAATTTAAATCCATGCCATATTTAATTATATTAATTCAATTATACATTAAAGTATTTAATGGACATGGACAGCTTTTAATGATATTTTGCTTTTACATGTATATTTATTATACTATATTTTCAGCTTTCCATTTCATTTAAGACATTAAAACTATTGATTTTGATGCTCAGCAATGAATGTTTCCATGAATATTTTATAGAATACAGCTGGTTCAAAATGCAGCAGCTAGAGTCCTTACCAGAACCAGGAAGTATGAGCATATTAGCCCGGTTCTGTCAACACTGCACTGGCTCCCTATCAAACATCGTATAGATTT
>JAUMHR010000082.1:2922674-2950937 GCA_032361145.1 Enteromius fasciolatus
ACGCTTTTGCAGGTTATCAACAAGGTTTTGCAGTTTGCACTAATAGTTTTGAGAAATGCATTAACTGTTGTGCAAATTTAAATACTTTTGTGAGAAATACACCAAAGCGACTGAGAAAAACTGTAAAGGTTTAAACAAAAATCTCATATTTGTTGAGAAAAGTCAATAGTATGTAGATTTTTTTTTATAATTTATACAGTATTTATTTGTGTACTTCATGTGTATATACAATACAAGTGTATTACTGTACATGCAAAGTGAAATTTACGTTTCATTCCATTTCTCCTGCAATGATCAGCTGTGATGTAGCTATATTTACATGTATATATATACTCCCAAAGCATATATTTTAGAATATACATGCATGTAAACTAATTATGATAATTGAACAGAATCGTTTTGAATGTGATGGCTTACAATAAAAAATGACTGAAAAGCTCTGAAGTGTTTGACAGTGTAAGTGAGAATCAAGTCATCAGTTTTGATCAACAAGCCATATGCAATTATTTGTTGTCTGAACTGCAGACAGTTGCATTTATTTACTCTTTGCACACACGTGCCAAAGCATTTGCAATTTGCTCAAATCAACAAGAAATTCCAATCTGATCTGAAAAAGAAGTGAATTGTTCAGAGATCTGAACTTAATGTTTAGGGAAAAAAAAAAAAATCAAAGCAATTGAGAAAAACTGTGAATGCATATAGTATCTAGCTTGACTGAGGTCACGTACTTTAATAAAAGCTAGTGTATAATAAATCATTCTAATTAGAGTATAAATACACTTTGATTTGATTCCATCTACTGCTGCAACTCAAAAGCCAGGATAGAAAAACACTACTGAAGTTAAACTAGCAACCAGCAGGTCATAGCATTTATACGCATATTTTTCTTGTTTTTATTAGCTATTTGAATACAATCTGAGGAACCCGATCTTACATGTCTCCTCCGTTCTCTCTAACTTTGCTGATTTTCTTGCAATATCCTTGTTATCCACTTGGAGGAGCTCTTGTTCCGTCACTAAGCGCTCGTATCGACCGCGTTTATCTCCGCGAGCCAGCGATCATTTCCCTGCGCCTTTGAGATTACTTTCACGTGTCTTCTAACGCCATATGTTCTGCCGAGAAGCCTTATATGACTCATGATATTCCAGCTAAGTCAATAAGTCAAAATATAATATATTGAAAATAAAGTCTGGGTTGAAATAGAACTAAGGCTGCATGCATGTTGTTATTTATATTAAAAATATGTTTGGAACCATAGCCTATGACAAAATCATCTTACTTTGCAAAAATAGGCAATAGAGTTGATGCGCATTTTTGTTTTATATACCCAACATTAAAAACGTTGAAATTGGCATGAATAGGGTGTATTTGAGGTCTTTCGACACACTTTGTTACACTTTAAGTGTGTCTTGAGTACACATTTTCTGCTTGCTATTTCAGTTAATGTAATAAATGCTGCATGCATAAATATATAGGCTTCCATATATTTTTTTATAACTATAGTAGTAAATGAATTATCCAAATGCTAGTGTAAGATACAGTTTCGCTGTAATTACCCTGCGTTCAAACGCGCACATAGGATACACAAATCATTGGCTTTGTTCTTTCAGTCAATAAAAAAACATCAAAAAATCACCCTCAACATAATCCATTTAACACGATCGTTTCAAAAGCGCTGTTTCCCGTCTCTTGCCCGCGGAGGAGATTTTGTCCCGCACAGAGTCTCGTTTGAGGTTCGTTCTCGCCCTGAGTAGCGGGACTGGAGCGCGCTGAGCGCGACCCCGTGACACGCCTCCTCTGATTTTCACATTCCATTAGGTAATTCAATAGCAGACAATTAGACTGACCCAGCCATCGGCCCACCCAACGGGACACTGCCGACACAATGACCCTGACAGGGCAACGCTGCAGAAGTCTGCCTGCAGTTCCGCGTCATCCATCTGAGCATGTCAATTATTAATTACAGTTATAGACGTGTAAGATATAATAAATAAATAAATAAATATATAAAGGTATTTATGAATCATAAATATTTTAAATATTGCTTCAGGATAATTATGTGAAAATAGACCTTTTAATAAATATATGATATTAAACAATAACATGGGTGCCTACAGAGAATATTTATTTCATTGTTTTTTAAATAAATATAAGCAAATTCTTGAATATATTATTTATTGTAAACTATGTATGGCAGCCCTAGTTTTTGACAATTCAATCCTTTTAATTATTTTTTATTATTATTATTATTATTAAAATAATAACATTTTATTTATTTATATTAATAATATATTGTACCAAGTCATAGTATGCCAATAAGAATTTTATTTATTTTACCATTTTACCATAATCTTCGGAACGAAGCCAAGCCAAGAAGCCAAGAATGTGTATATATATATATATATATATATATATTTTTTTTTTAGGCCTACTTATTAGTATTATTAAAATATTATATAAAATAGCCTAAGTACACATTTAATTATTCATTTATTATATGACAACACTTTTTGTCAACAATTTCAGACTTTAATTAAAGTTTATTTTTCCAGTGATTTTCAATTGATTTTTTTTTAAAGTAGGCCTTATTTAAAGCAATGCAGAACTTTATCTTTATTTTAAAATATTGCATTTTAGATTTAATATTTATATATACCATGCCAATAAAACTGTGAGTCTGCATGACGATAGATAGATAGATAGATAGATAGATAGATAGATAGATAGATAGATAGATAGACTGTTTTCACAAGTGCAGAGGTGCCTCGGCCCGTTCTCTGCTGGTCTGAAGGGTTTGAATGACAGATCACGCCTGCAAGTGACAATGTCTCGATGAGCGGACATTAACACCGGCGCTGATGGCCACTCACTCGTCTCTTCTCCTTCCTCTGTCTCTTTATTCCGCGAGAAAACGCGAAGCACAGCGCCTCGGGCACTGAACACAATGGAGAGCTAAAGAGGGTGGGACGGGGGGAGAGAGAGACCCCATGCATGTATAAATGAAGGCTGCATGGGGGAAGGTAGGGGCGGCCTTGAAGAGATCAGATTAAACAACAATACAAAAGCCCACCACACTCGCCTTTTATTTATTTAGATTTTAATGAATGGGGAGCGTTTGTGTCAGCTGAAGAATTCTAATATCCCATAAAGCCCTCGCCGTGTTAAATAAGGCCTAATGGCCTGTTTTTTTTCGGGATTCACTTTAAGGAGATTCGGGAGTAAATATGTAGCCTATGTCCAACCCAAAATATTAACTCAATATATTCATACTCTTATACATTCTCACATATTTGAGCGTCGCTCTGGAAGAGGTGTTTTCTTATCAGTAGATAACGTTATCGCTTTTTTATTATTTCTTTAGAAACTGTACGTTTTATAGTGTTCAACTGTTTTCATTGAATTTGGGTCTTCTTTGCTACTGGTTAATTCTAGTTGGACAGGATTTCTTACTAAGATATTTAGCTAGCTTTAGACAAATGAATCAGATCAATAAGAACGTGAGTTTCTAAAGTAATCATGCAAAGTGGCCATCTAAAACAAGCCATATACAGCAGTGCTATTTTACAAAAAACACCAACGTAGTTCGAGCAGAATATTAGACAACATCATAAAAACCTAAATGCCATCAGACTTTAAAACATTTCTGGAACCTGTAATCTCTCTAGATATAGTGTTGATTAATATGTTCATTTTGAAATATGTTTAATGTTGAATTAAGTCTGTTTTTACTATTTATACTGAACTTTACATCACTCTATAGCTTAATTCCCCAGTTTTCTTCAAAAGCCAATCGTTCGCCTGTGAATATGGGACTCTGAGCACGTTCCCGAGCTCTTTAAGCGCGTTCCCCAGCGCTGTGACCTCCAGGTCGCCTCCCCCGGGGATGATGCTTGCGTGTGGGGGAAGGGTTTGCCCGTCAGGCGGTGGCCAATACATCCTCCGTCAAAGCCCCGAGCAATCCTGTTACACACGCAGCTCGCGCGATTATCCTGCTCCTCTTCAAGCGCGACCAAAACAGCCTCTCGCGCAGAGCGGTCTCAAACATTCCAGCCCATTTAAACTGAATTTGAATGTAATATACGTCATCTTAGCCAACTTATAATGTTCTAAAACGTTCTAAATGCTCTAAAAATTGAGTGTTTTTCAAACATTCAAATTTAGGGACTGGGAACTTTAATT
This sequence comes from Enteromius fasciolatus, assembly GCA_032361145.1. Classification (NCBI taxonomy): domain Eukaryota; kingdom Metazoa; phylum Chordata; class Actinopteri; order Cypriniformes; family Cyprinidae; genus Enteromius; species Enteromius fasciolatus. The sequence goes on from JAUMHR010000082.1 coordinate 2,926,854, forward strand.
ATGAGGCTAATCATTTCAGTAGTTTCTGAATATAGTTATTAAATGCTTGAGTAGCCTAATTTTGTAACCAGGTTTACATTAATGTTCCTAGCACATCTAAAACATCATGAGAATTTGTAAACAATGTTGCACTAAGAACGTTTTCTTGTGAAAACTTCCATTAAATATTTTAATAAAGTTGATCCACGGTGTTAGCACAATTCATGTCGTTTTATCCTCAGATTTGACAAGTAAATAAAACTTTGACTTCAGCTTCATGTCTAGGCCCCAGCGAAGTCTATCATTTTATTTGAACTTTTTTTATGAAAGTGCATTTCTGATCACATCCCAATAACTAACAAATTGTCTTTATTTTGGCAACCACTAGCTATTATACTCGCTATACAAAAAAGTAAAAAAAAACTCATGAGCTCAACAAAGTGAACTAGGGTTTAATGTGTTTAAAGCGTTCTGTTGGATAGGATTTTATCGCTTGATCAATTTTATATTGAAAATTGTAAAGTGTTCTGCTTTAAAAAAAAGGCACGTTTATGATTATATAAACCATCTATAAGGTTTAAAACACCCTATAAATCCACCTACCCTCTCCTCTCTCTTTATAATATAAGCCAAAAATACCGTTTTGTGGTTTTCCAGAAGCCTCTCAGCGGCACTGCCGATTAATTTTGTTTACGGAGCCCGAGCGCTGTGCGAAACACCCCCCTCTCGCTGTATTCTACACGGGCGCATCGAGTCGTACAGAGGGAGCGCAGCCTACTGGGTTTATGGTAATTGCGGTTGTTCCCCCGACTGGCCTTCTGGGTAAGAGAGAGAGAGAGAGAGAGAGAGCGAGCGAGGGAGAGACAGGCGTCTTGCGCTCAGCTTTCATTCCCCGCTGCACGCGCTTACGGAGAGACACGCACACACAGGCAGCAGTCGCGCAAAGCACTAAGCGCGCCAGGGATATCGCGTATCGGAACCGGGACAAAGAGACGGAAAATTTTCCGCGGTCGGTCCGTCAGATTAAAGCGACAGAGGGGAGTTCGTGCGGCGGTTTCATTGGCCAACGTTCGATAAATGTGCGTGTGAGGACCGGCCCGTGCACACACGAGCAAACACACACACCGCTGCCGTTCTCGCGGCGTGGCTCTCGATCGCTCGTTGTCTCGCCTGAGCCCAACATGGCGCTGCGAGGCGTCATATAGCAGACTGAGTTCAGTTCAAACAGAGCCCCGGGGATTTTTCGCCACCTGTGCGTTCACGCGATTCGTGTCGAAGCCGTCCTCCTCTTGTGAATCAAAGGAATTACGCTCGGCTGCTGTTGCATGGATGTATATGGAGCTCCTATTCGTGTTTTTCTAGGAGCGGATATTCGGCAAGTCCGGAGATACTTTGAACTTCTGAAGGACTTCCTTTGAAAACAAAGAGAAAACTAGGGTTAGTAGACTGACATGAGGTATACACATAGTAATGCAGCTTTCAGTAGGAGCATCTGATCCTCTTTGTTTTAACGGGAATCTTTGCGTATCTTAAAATCTAAAAGAGCGAAAACTTGCGTTTAAAGAGGAAACCCCATACTTTCCATGTGACTCGATGAACAACAAGCATCACTACATTCAGGTAAGAGCGCTTTAAGCTTTACTATCGATGTTTTGCGTGTCTTATCTTCTCATGTTTGTTCCGTTACATTGTCCAGTCTTAGGCAAATGCGTCCGATCAGTTTCGCGCGGACCTTTGGCACAGCTAGAGCGGTTTGTTTTTGATCCCTAAAACTATTTTAAACCACCGACCTTCGCGTGCGGACTGCTGTTTTGACACACTCGACGTAAAACTTGTGTTTGCTGATAAGTTTTCAACATTTTGTCTCCGGACTGACTCGCGATCGCGGCGATGTTGTTGACATTTCTTGCTGGCGGTTCGTGTGCATCATACACGGCTTTTCATCTCATGAATCTATATAATCTACTTTTTCTGTCAGTCCGTGGACTGTCTTCACGAGGTAGCGAACCATTTCCCATGTCACGGGACTTTCCTTTTTAGTAGCTGACCTTTTTTTTTTTTTTAACTGCGCATCGCAGCTTATTCATAGCGAAATCAAAGCTTAGATTTGTGGAACTGTTGGTTTCTGTGAAATTCACGTGTGTTCATTTTTTTTCGGGTTGAGTAATAGACGGCAGCGCGCGCTCGCGGTGGCGCGTGGACTTTCTTTTTCCGATCGGGATACACCGCGCACGCTATTGATTGCGCGAGCCTCGCCCTTTTATATGACGGTTGCTAACCTTATGAAAATTGCAATAAATAATCCCTATCGGCCTCTTGCAAAGCTCTTAGAAAAAAAAAACTGGATGTGACCTCCAAACAAGTATAAATGCACGTTTGGAGGTCACCTCCATTTCTTTTTTTTCAGCGAGCTTTGTGAGAGGACTTAAAGGAAACGACATGGACCGAATAAGCTTGTAAATTCATTTAAAATGAATGAAGTGTTATTTGTGGAGGCATTTCTAGATATGGAAGCCAGGTAGGATTCCGTTCAGCGGCTTTGTCTCGCTTCTGTTAATAGACACGAATGTTGAGGAGACACTTCGCGACCTTCTTGCGCTCAAAGTTATTCGCTGTCGGGTTGTGTCCGGGACTGGAGAAAATGACTTGGCCGGTTTGAAGGCATTGACAGTTTTCTATCACAGAGCTTTGAAGTTTGAGAAACCTCTTTGTCCTCGACAGGCGCGGCCGTTTGGACATTAGGATGCGTATTGACGCGATTTTTCTCCACTTCAACAAATATTTCCCTCACTAGGCTATGTCATGCAATCTTCTAATAACACGCATTGCTGGGGTGATGCTTGCTTTGTAGGACAACCTCAGGGTTGATTCCGAGCTGTGATGGTATCTGAAAGTTTGCAGGTTTAACTCCCACAAGGGCTGATCAATGAACCATTATCACCGTGCCTTGAATAAGACACCTAATCCCTAGGTTGACTTGATGAGCGTAGTTTAAATCACCCGTGATAAAAAGCTACTATTTATAAAGAGTTTAAGACAAAGCAGAAATAACAGGCTACGGCTTCGCTAAAGCGAAGATACGTTGTTGTTGGTTATGCTGAGGCAAACTTAGGCCCCTATAGTTACTGGCCAGCTTTTTGTAGTCCAACCCGTGGGTTTAATTTTTCACAGGAGTCTCGTTTCTAAATGCTCGAGACGTGCTATCCTGCATAATTAAAGCGCTGTGGACGCTATTAATCAAACATGTCAGAACGCATCCGTGTGAATCGTGCTAGAAAGAAAGCCCTGGATCCATCCATATTTTCACAGGCTTGCCTAAACGGCTACTGCAGATTTTTTTGTTTTGGCATCCAGTGTGTAAGCCTGAAGTCGATCTGTCAATTTTGAAAGTGCATTTCAATTGCTGCACGCGCTCTTAAGGTGTTCCTCAGCATGCAGCTCTTGTGGAGGATTCCCAATGAGACCTGTAGAAGTTTTTGAGATGACTTTGTAGATTAAAAGAGTGCTCGATGATATTATATTTATAGGTTCTTTAGATCAATGGTGGCTATAACTTTTTGGGTTATTTCGTGTAGGCCTAGATATTCTTCTGAAGAGGTAGAAGAAGCCTTTTAATGTTAAATAATGTCGAAACCCTTTCTGCTTCTAATTGAACCCTTAACTCGTGCGACACTGAAGCGTTCAGCTGAATACGACTTTTCACTTCGCAGCAAATCAAACATTGCAAACTTTATAGAGTGGAACTAATGACAGTTTTAATGTTATATAAAAGCCTACAATCTGCTCATTATTTGTTCCAATCTGTTCAATACAACACAATCGAAGCTTCCGTGTATATATATAGGCTATATATATATTTCCTAGATTTTAAGACTATATTTCTACGCGTTTTTTGTGTGATGCAATTAAAGATTACAGTGTTTGTGCACGAACACCGGTTGTTTTCCACCGTCCACTCAGAACCCCCCCCCCCCCCACTCGCCCTGCCGGGACCCCCAGCTCTCCGGGTTTGTTTATTTATAGCCCGTCAGCTCAGTGTGAGCTCACGCCTGCATGGTCTCCTCACCCACGGAGCCTGTCTGCTGGAGACAGACCAGCCTATATTCCGATGTCAGCGTCAGATTTGCAAGAGAGAAAGTGTGACATGTCTGCCCCGCATTGTAATGCTCTATACATATACCCGCGGGTGGAATTCAGACCGATAGGTCATGGCCTGAGTTAAACCTGTGCCACAGAATATTTTAAGGGATTGATGTTGGCCATGAATCTGGCAGAAGTCAAAATGAGCCACATAACAGAGTTTGGCTGCATTAGAGGTTACGGAGATATCCGATGGTATAACATTAGAGGCCATGCGGTCCATAGGCTATTTTAGCTGGTTATTTTGTGTTCAACACAAACTTAATGCTGTGTGGAGAATTTATATTTTAGGTAGTGCTGGACGGTAGAAAAAAAAATAGCATAAAAGCAAAAGGAAAGTTCTTTGGGGCAAAAGGCTTATTTTCTGTTTCAATGAATGAAATGAATCTGGAGCAGTCAATATATAGACCCTTTTCACATCTGTTAAAACAGATCAATTTGCAAAACATTTGGGCTAAATATGAAATATTTTGTGTTTAGCACCCGCGAGAAGACATCCTCACAGAGATTTCTTTACTAACTCGTGTTGCCAGAGTTTGCTCTCGTCTTGGCAGCCCGTTTGGCTTTATTCGCCAGCGTTTTAGTTCGTGTGAGGGCGGAGAAATACGCGCCCGGTCGGATTTCGGAGTTTGGCTCCAGCTGGAGACGTCACGGTTTGATTGAAGTTCCTTCTCGGTCCGAGCAGTCCCGCGGGACGGCGCGCGCTGAAACGGGAGATCTCTTCTCTTTCGCTTCATCGAGCTTTTGTGCCGCGGCGGGAGCCCCGGCGTGCACGGATCGCTGCGCGCTCCCGGAGCGACGCCTACCCGTGGATACATTGTTTTCTTTTCTTTGCGCCGTGTTTCGTTTTTTCTCACACGTTTAAAGTTGGGATTTTTAATTCAAATACACTGGAGATAATATATTATAAAGACGTGGTTTGAAAATGTTAGTCACTTTAGGTTCTAGTTGGAACCGAAAAGGAGAAGCGCAACTTCCACGAGGATGTTTTTTTTATTCTGATAGCAAACCATCTAGGTAACCTACTGGTTCTTTTATAAACCTCTACTAGTCGGTGTCTCTCCTTATTATGGTGGAGAACGGTATATTAGTTAAACGATTAACAGCACGCAATGAGCTGCAAAGTCATCATACATAGACGTGATACAATTAAAACAGAACCACACACCCTGAAGAAGTAATAAAAAATATATGAAATACTTTGTGGCTTCATCCACACATTTGGTTATTCATAGCAGAGGTTTAAATATTTTGCATTCACGTGTGGTCTCTTTTAATAATAACAGAACAAAATGTGTCACCTAACACGTCTGATAGCAAGATGTATATTAATGAGTAAAGCGGGGACGAGGTACGTAATCTGCTCATTATCTTGTGCACGAGCTAAAAACGGCCTTCGTTAGAGTGTCTGGAATTAAATAGGGTACGGGAAATCCTAAGAAATGTGCCTGTTTTGTGTCTTCAACGCTTCATGAAAGTTTTTTCATGAAAGACTTTTTAAATGTTTAGGGGAAAAGTTTTTTGTCATCTCATGAGCTTTTACGAAGAACATTTCTTGGAGTTGAAGTTGGAACACGACTAATTAACTGAATCGGATTAATTCAGTTCAGCTGCATTTGACTCACTAAAAAGATCCGGTTGTGGATCGTAACGTTTCGCACGGTGAGCTCAGTAGGCTATAGTGAAATTCTGGTAGGCTACCGCTGAAGGATGCAAGTTCAAGAACGGAACAGAACGTCGAACGGAACCAGTTCCGAATAGCAGTTCTCGGGTTCCAAGTCTCAGAGAACCCGAATCGTATCGATTTGTATTCGCAAGCAAGCAGAGAAAAGACAGACAGGGAGAGAGAGAGAGGGTTGGCTAGAGCCAGCGCTGTAGTCTCTGGAGTACACGCACGCAACCCACCATTTCAGAGCAGCGCAGAGCAGAGCGCGCACGCGGCAGACGGGGAGGTGAGCGAGAGAAAGGAATGGCTGCGGGGGCCGCGCGCGGAATGTGTGCGCTGCCAGCGCGTGGGGCTCGCAGCAATTCGTATCGCTTCTCGCAGCTGAATGTCTGCAGGCAAATAATCGCTTTTGTACACGTTGCGTCTTAAATAGCCGAGCCCTGCCCGCGGAATGTTTTGTTTTTTGTATTTTTTTTTTTTTTATACATAATACATGTGCGCATAGAAAAAAAGTTGTCTTATGTTGTAGGCTAATGGGATGCGAAACATGCATGTTGACTTACCCTTTGATTAAAAGATATAGATAACATTTATTATAAAATGCTGTTTTATAGCTGGCCCATGCGGCTAAATATTTTTTTTATTATTATGAAAGTCAGGTTAATACTGTCCTAGAAACGATTTACTATGCCCTCATTGTTAATATTTCTCCTGTACCCATTTTTTTATAAACCGACTGTTACGTAAAATTAGGCTGTCAATATATCAATATTTACTTTGTGAAAATGTTTAATTTTTAGTCAGGTGTGTCAAGCGTGAAAATATTAAGCTATTTCAATGTGTGCACTTAGGACAGTACGATACATAATATGCAGTGCATGAAATTAGCAGCAAATGTTGTCATTTCCATCACAGAATGCTAAACGGTGCTAAAACTATAATTAACTTACTTGCAAAAGTAGCCTGTTTCTCCTTAAAACTCTTTTTTTTTTTTTTCAATAATAATACATATTCTGCTTTTATATGTAATTATCGCAGGAAGTGTAACATGGGATCACATAGCTAATATGTGACAATCTAGGATAATATATATGTCAGTAATGTGGACGGATATTTCACCCGGAGAGCACCTCTCAGCCTATGACACATTTCAGTTAGACATTGGACGCTTTGCGCTCAAGGTAATAAAGATAAGCTCATACTTTTCACAGCAAAGCAGTTCTCTTTGAAATGGTGAGCTTTAATGAAAATATCTAATTCACATCAGGGTTGTATTACATGCCTTCTTTTCATAATTTACGTAGGCATTCGATGCATTTTAGTAGGCTTCTTGAAAGTCCTGGTTTTTCTCCCTTCGTTCGGCTTTGTGTTCATCTCCTGCTTACGGATATTATAAAACATTTTACTGCCACTTTAAGAGCATTGCAGAGTGTCGGCGCGGCGGACGATAGACTTGGCGATCTGCCACAGTTGGAGAGCTGATGGCGCGGGCCTCTGGGGCTCCTAGGTGGAGATCTCAGCGGCCTTCCTTTCTTTGCACTCGAGGCCTCACTGCAAAAACTCACACCTCGGGAGCTAAACATTTAACACTCTCTTTCATGCTCCGCACACTTTATAACATCATCTCGTGTTCTTCTGTCAACAACACCGACCTGATGCAACGGCTTTCACGCCTGGTAATGCCTTTGGCTTATCCGTGTCACGCAAACGTCTATGGGAAGGCATTGAAAATAATACTTAGCATTAGGTCTATAGTTGTTTTGATCTTCTTTATTCTTGTATACAAAATTGCAAATTCAAAGCTAAAAACATTTCTTCATGTGCATTTACTTTTGTTAGTTAGGCCTATTCATTATTTTAGTTTTAATATAGGTTATATATCATCATTTGAATGTGTATAAATGTGGGTAGACTACTTTTTGTTTGCTTTATAATTTTGCGAATTACCTGCACGGTCTATTAGCTTTGAAGTGAGCCGCGCGTTACGGCATTTTTTTTTCTTGCGCAGCGCGCGACGACTGGAACGACAAACCTATTCCGTTTCTGCTCCGAGCATTTAATAATGGCGGGGCTAAAGAACGTAAAATACGTTAACCTTTGCATAGTCCTTTGTTTAGTTTGAAAGCCAAGGTGATTAGAAACAAAGTTAAAACAGCCCATGCAGCCTGATTCAGGCTTGGCTCACCTGCATTAAATGGCAGACAAAGCGCCCGGCGAGCTTGGCGTGTGATTGATGTCTTTGAGTGCGGAGGTTTCTTTCCTCCGTGGGGGGTGAGTACCCCTCTTACCGAAGCGCCCCTCAAATGCATAATGTCCTCGCCCCCGCTGGCGCAATGAAAGAGCGGGTCAAAGAGGGGACGGAAAATGAGAGCGCGGAGAACGTGACTGAATGGCCAAGGCGAGTGGGTTTCTGCTGCGCTCCCCACGGCAGGGTCGGATTAGGCTTTGCGAGCAAAAGAGCATGGGGGAAGGGAGGCACACGCTCCGGGAACAGGGGCAGAATTTACGTTTATTAAGTTTAATGGCGGCTTAATGCTGGTGTAGTTATAGAACAATAATTCAACTTCGCGTGTAAATGCAAGAGGGCTACTCGCGTGCACGTGCTCAGCCTGAACAGCAATGCATCTTGTACTGTTTTGCATACATGCAACTGCTTTTAGTGATAGATTGTAATTGTATTAATACATTCTGCGTATGCATTAAAGCTGTTGTGCAGCAGGGGTTGTTATGGACGTGATGCATGCACATCTGCGTGTGTATGTGTGGAGGTTGGTTTGATTGATGACAGAGGGCAAACTGTCTCACTCCTTCAATAGCAGCGACTGTGGCCATGTCTCCAGATAAGCTCTGGGTCTGCGTTATTGAAATCTGGGGTCTGTAGAGCCATCAATAACAGAGGCGCAGCTCGCCTACTCAACAAAGCTTAGCTGTAATGTCTTGCCAAGCCGTGGGGCTGGGCGGCAGTATTTTAGGGGGAGGGGGCGGCTTTTGATGGCTGCTTTCTCTGCTGTAATGATGACCCCCCCTCCCTTGCGTTGGTCTGTATGAGTACAGAACGCAGAGGGATTCCTTATCAGAGCACTTGCTCTGAGATAACAAGGCACGTGGCCCGGTGACCGTTCATGGAGATGAAGGCATGTGGATGTGGAAAAGCAGGCCAAGGCCTCACGAAGAGGTCATTTCTCATTTTCCCTCTCTCGGCTCACGTTAGCGGTAGCATGCCAATTTCTCAGCTCAGCGATCGAGGCTCGTTTTCACTGGGGTTCATTGTGTTTACCCTAAAAAAATGATATATGAATAAATGATAGAATGTGGTAAATATCCTGCCTAAAGAGCTGCATTATGTATAAGACCTTTGTTGTTTTTTCCTCCAACAGAAAATTATCCTTATGGGATGGTGAAGACTAGGGAATCTGTTGAACTAACAGAGAAATAGAGTCCTCATTCAAAGCATGGTAAGCATTTAATTTAACACATACTCATGCATGTAAACAACAGATACTCTTTCAGTTAGTCATGTGTGAGAACAGCTTTGTGTCATTTCTTTTTTCATAGAGAGACAGATTTCAAACTATCCCCTCCCACTTTGAAATACATCAACCTGTCATGCTTGCATAGAGCATAATCACCTGTTTTCTTGCATTAGAGTTTTCCATTGTTGACAGACGCATTTTCTCAGAATGCACAAGCCAGGGCTGGCATAATTTAACTCCCAGGTATGATGGGAAGACCGATCTGTGTTGTCTGCCAGACTGCCCAGAAAGCATACATCAAGGCTGCTGCTTTTCCCGCACTATAACCTCACCGCAGCTGACATTTAAAAACGTTTTCTGCATTCGCCTGTTCTGACCTTGACTAGTGCAATGTGTTGTGACGTCCTTGTAATTTCCTATTAGCTTTTTTTAAGGTGGTGTGAAAATCATCAATTACTTTGTGTGAATCAGTTTGCGATTAGAAACTGAGATGCTTTTCTCTCTGACCTTTTAATAAGAAAGTCTGATGTTTATTTAAAATGACCACTTGTGGTGTCTGTCATGTGCTGTGATTCATTTTTGAGGTTCTTATCACATTCAGTCTCTTATTTCAGTGATAAATCTACCCTCTCATTTAGTGAAGGGCGATAAAGATTGGATGGATTGAACCTGCTGTTAATCTGTATTGGCCTTTTGTTCACTTGTCTGTTCGTTGTCTGAATCTTATTGCTCTTTGTTTGTTGTCGTCTTCTGCACTCCCTCTCCCCCCACCCTTACCACTCTCTGCTCTTTTTTTGTCCCAGGTGGATGCGAGTGCAACCTGCAGAATGAACCCTCTCAGTGCACTTGGCATCGATCGGGCCAGCCTGATGCGGGAGAGCCTCCATGTTCACGGAGGAATGGTTTATCCGCCAGGAATTCGGACCCTGCCGACAGAAAAGGGGTATGTTAGTGACAGGATCCCGGACTTGCTCTACAAACCAGATGTGTCTCTCGACGGCAGAAAGACAGCAAACAGTTACGTTGGACTTTATAAAAGTTCCCCTCCTGGGATTCAAAAGCCGCTGATTGTGCCTGGGACTGGTGCAGATGCTTTAGGGTTGGACAGACGGGTCATGGCAGCAGATAAGCCCCCAGAATTGAGCCTCAATGGTGGTACTGGCTATCTGCGGGTTCCCTGGATGAATCCCTACCATGAACCTGGAATGTACTCCTTTTTAGACTCCAGTAAATACACTACTTTGAACATGTATAAAGCATCAATCCTGTCACAACCACCACCTTACCTTCCACAGCATCTGGCCTACCAGTCTCTATGTGCAGGAGCAGGAGGCAGTGCAGCTGGTGCAGAGCGCTTGTTTTACATGCCCCCCTATCCCCCTACACCTATATCTTCACCCCTTGCTCCTCCTCTCAGGATCCCCACTGCAACTGTTGCCCCTACTACACTGTCACCTATGATGCACCACCAGGACAAAACGATACAGAGTATTGGTCCAAGGATTCACCATGAGCCCTCAGCATTTGGGCAGCAGACCATGCATCAGCAGACTCAGTCCCATCACCAGTCACCTAGTGATAGGCAGCACAGCAGCAGTGGAAACAGTTCCAGCAACAACAAGTCCATCCGGACCACATCCAGCAAAAACACAAGCAGCACTAGCAGTAATGTTAGCAACAGTAGCAGTGTTGGTGTTAGCAGCAGCTCTAGTTCCATAGTCTCAGTAGACTCATGTCCTTCACTTTTAATGCAGCCACCTCGCCCCACACCACGACCCTCTCAGCCGCCTGCAGCACCACCTCCCCCTCCCCCACCACTTGTGGATAGCACTATGGATTTCCAAAAGCCTCTGTACAGAAGTCCTTCCTCATCCTCGTCATCTTCACCATCGGTTGCTCACCCTGTCTACATTAGCAGCATGTCCAAAGAGCTTCGCTCTCCTATTCGGCCTACTAGCCAGAAGCCTAAAGCCAAAGAGGCAACCGTGGAGTCCAGCAGAGGTATGGGGAATGAAAGAAAAAGCAGCAGCTCACCTGTTAAGACTTCTTCTGAGAAACCACCTCAACAGGGCCCTATTACCAAAGACCCAGCAGACAAGCCTTTAGACCTGTCTGCCAAAATCATGGACTTTGAAGGACCTACTAATGGGTACCCCCCTAAATTAGATGCCTTAGCCAAGCTTGGCTATTCCCCTACTGCCCGTTACGGACTTCCCCCAAACAGGGAACTTTTAAAAGAAACCCTTTCTCCATCATCCTCCACAGTAAGCACTTCTTCTAAAACTCCAGAAAGGCCTGAGATAATTAGCACTTTACCATCTTCCTGGGTGGTGCCGAGTCCTACCCAGACAATCAGCTCTGATGCAAGTCAAAACAAAAGCGCCAGCATCATCAAGAATAAGAATCTTGAACATGTGGTGCCACAGTCAAGAAGTTCCTCTTGTCCCAGAATTGATGACCAAAACAATGGCTCAATCCCAAGTTCTGCCCCTACTGTCATGACTACAGCATCTCGGCCATCCTCTGTCTCACCTTCTCCCAAGATTAATGGAGAATGGCCAAAGTCAGCTCCCACCCCATCAGAAAAGACCCCAGCAGCAGCAAAGCCCTCAAAGACACTCAAAAAACACGAAACCCCCGAAATTGGCTTTAAGCCTCAGCAATCACATTTGGAGAATGGACACGCTCCAAGCCACCTCTACATGCCTCAGGGTGAAACTTATCTTCCTCCCAGCTTAGCATATTCTAACAGATATCTTTCATACCCAGTACCCGAGAGTCTTTCCCTTTCCCACTTGCAGTTGTCAGGAAAAGGGCCAGTGTACCCTCATCCAGTTCTGCTTAGCACAAACAGTCTGTATTCAGCACGTTTAACACCCAAACCCGGCATCCCATATGGAATCCCACCCAGTCATGGAGAATATCTGACCTACCATGACTCGCAGGAGATGGTCCATCCACTAATGTCTCCCCACATGCCCCTGGACCACAAAGTTGCTGAGCGTCTGGAACTGAGGCACAGGCCCCTGGACAAGCCTTGGCATCACGACGAGGCTCTGTACAAGCGCCAAAGCATCGCTGACACAGACCCAGGCTACAAATCTGAGAGGGAGTCAGAGAGGCAAGAAGTTTTGGGCTCAAAGTCTCAGAGCAAGCCTCACATAGTGAATAAAGAGGAGATTGTCTGTATCGACCTGGTCCAAGATGACACAGATGGCAGTCCAGAGCCAGACAAACATAGTTCCATCGATGCCAAATGCAAAGAGCCAGCTAAGCCAGTCGGCAGTGGGACAGGGATGGGGAATGAGAGTGGCAGTAATTCTGAGGGGAAAGAGCCAGAGCTCATGCAGATTTTGCGCTCCGGCCAGCCTGCCGTATCCTGGCCAACTGATTCAGAGCGGCGGGCAGAGGTATGCAGTCCGACTCGGCCACAGAAGCAGTCTGACTCTCCTGTGCACAGCCAGAGTGAAGAAAGCTCCTCTGAGCATAGCCCACTACCTGACATGTTGGAAGAGCAAACGCTGCGCTGTGCCAGAACCTCCGGCGAAAGGGCTAGAGCTGATGGTGCTGAATTCAAAGTTGATCGGCACCACGCTAATCGGCAATATGCGGACCTGGGCAAGGATGTACCAGAAGATGCAGAGTCCCATGAGGATGAGGAGGAAGGACATGGCTTGTCTAAAAGCAAGAGATCCAGCTTGGCCAAGAGAATAGCCAACTCCTCAGGCTATGTTGGCGACCGCTTCAAGTGCGTCACCACTGAGCTGTATGCAGACTCCAGCAAATTAAGCCGGGAACAGCGAGCCTTGCAGGTGAGTTCTGCAATTCTTGTATGTCGGTTGGGATGAATAGGGAAGTTTGTGCAGTTTTGGAGCATGTCACATGTCATTGTCACACTTTCAGTTTGCGACGCATTCAGATCCCTTCAACTCAAGTAAGAGTGCTATAAAGTAAAAACACCTCATATAACTCTTCACGTACCAGTAGCTGTCACTAAATTAGATAAAGTTCCCAGCCATCCTGAGATTTACAGCTTCTCTTTAAAAATAGCCCGGTGACCTTAGTTCCGGCTTTGAACGGGCATTCGTATCTAACTTCCACACTCGGTTATATTGAACGCCTTGCTAATTACAGATCTCCGTAACCCACTCTCCCTCTCCTGCTCTCTCTTTCTAGCAGTTTTTGGGCCCCTGCTGTGAATCTGTCAAACAGGCTTTAATGGCAGCAGTTCTACAGTTAGCGTGAGAGAACCCGGGTGTTTGTACAAGAGCGCACACACACTTGAGTGTGTGGTTCAGTCAGCGGCTGAAAGGGTTAACACAAAGTGCCGTCTGCTTTGCCCAGTCGTGCGGAAGCTCAGCTGCTGAGTGTTTGTGTGTGCGCGCGTGCATGCCGTGGCCTTGCTAGCACATAATGCTGCAGGCAACTGTTAACCTGCAGGTGAGCCCTGGAGACTGGTGTGCGTTAGTGTGCAGGGCATACCAAAATATAAGCGCACACCCTTTCCTACAGGCTTCCGTCTCGCACTCCATTCTTCTCTTTATACATGCACACCCCTAGGCCCCCACTAGCCATGTGCATGGTGGCAGCCCTCCCAGCTTAAGTGAAATCCGGCCCATTCTTTCCTGATGGGGAAGATTAGAGTTCTTACCAGCAGCAGCAGCGAGCAGAGCGCTCGCCGACTGGCAGAGTCATTAGCGCGCACACACATAGTCACGCAGCGGAGGGAGAGGCTGATGGAAGACAATGCCCTAATTTCAGATAGCCCACACAAGTCCTTTTTAAATAAGCCCGGTATCTCCTACACATTTCCACACATCTTACATTCACGTTTCTATCATTTAAACTAGCCTGAGCATTCTCAACTATATCATGAATTTCCCCATCTTTTTTTGGTGTATGAGGGTAAGTTAATGTTTGTTTGCAGATGTGTTAAATTTGTGTAAATATTCAATTCAAATCATTGAAAAAGACATTGAGCCCCATTCTGATTGCTTAGATGGAAGGATTATCACAAGAGGACAGTAATTTAAGTCAACCAGCTGCGTTTTGGGAGGTCAGTTCATTTTATTTTTAAATTACTAATCAGTTGAAATGAGTAACACTTGGTTTTGCGCCCACAGGCGGTTGTGAAGTTAGACTTTATTTCCTTCCTTCTCCCCCTTTCTGAGGGGCCCTGAAAATTGCATGGTCAAATATAAGTTAAAATGAATCCCCTGATTTCACCTATATCAGTTAGCTTTTGTTCTAAGTTATTGATATGCATTTGCTGCATTTACTCTAATGCGCTTTAGCTCCTGTTCTACTTTCACTGCCGATTTATTTTATGCAGGTTTTATTCTGTTTTTCCCCCTCTATTTTTGTTGTACTGGAGCACACGAGAGACAGGCTTTACAGCTGGTGCTCGTAACACTGGATCTGGTTTCACGATTGTGCTGTGTGTGTGTCTGTGTAGCGTGCGATGATGCGTTTCTCGGAGCTGGAGCTGAAGGAAAAGGAGGGGTGTGTGTCGTCTGCAGCGCCAGGCCTGGGGAGAGAGAGGGAGCTGGCAGAGAGCCAGTGCGGAGCGGGAGACTGGGAACGTAGCCAGCCAAGCTCCAGGCCCTCCGCAGCCCTTTCGGCTCTCTCCGATCACACCGAGCAGCACAACGGTAAGATGCTCGCTCGCGCACACACACAAGCGCAATCCCTCTCCTGCGCTCCCTTTTTAGTGTCTTTCTCCTTTCGGACTATCTTTGTTTCACACTGTCCGCCTCTTAACTTTCGTCTTTCTCGCAGGTTGCATTTTTTTCCCCATGCATTTCGCTCATCCGCTCTCCCTTTGTCCTGTCTCCGGCGATCTTCAGTATCCATCCCAGATTCACAGGCGCTTGCTCACTCCCCCCAACCCCCTTACATTTCCTCCCCTTGTCACTAGGGACGGTCCCTGTGCTGTGGCGCTCCATGCAACAGCGTTAAACCAGCGGAAACGACGTGGTAAACATGGCTTCCGCCACCGCCACCCTCAAACAGGAAGCTCTCACATAAACATGCACATGCTCTGACTCTCTCCCTCTCTCCCTCTCGTCTCTCTCTCTCGCTGTGCTGTTTTGGCTCTTGTTTTTTCCACTTGAGCTTTGGTAATGGCCTAATGCCATCAGATTTCCAAATCAACACTTTGCTGCTATGTGACCTCGCTCTCCCTGGTGGCTTTCACAGAGGCGAGGCGCTTCCTGTGCATGTGGGTCAGAGTGTGTGTGAGTGAACGCTCGCATGTGTGTCAGCCACACGGACAATTAACAGCACTCTGGATTACATAAACGGAGTGCGCTCGGCAGACTGGCAGTTCCTGTGAAGCTTTGAAGGTGAAAACCTTCTACTGTAGTTTTAAGTTGTCGAATGCCAATCTGTTTAACAGTCAATACAGTTCAAGTAATTGATTATTTGACTCGGAGCGTCCTTTCAGGATGGTTCATGTCCTTCGTTCCTCTCTTGATTTTTACGCCCCGTCTGTCCTTCAACATCTCTCTCTCGCTCTCTCAGAATGGCCACATTAACTCTCTCCGGGTGACGCGAATGATGTTACCATGGTGATCTGTTTTGGTTCAGAGTTGCTATGGTGTGCACATTGCCATGAATTATGGGATGCATGTGGTGTTAGTCACATGCTTTGTGCGTGTCTGTGAGAGCCCGGGGCAGGGTGGGCTGCATTCTTACCCATGCCAGTATAAAGGTAGTTCTGTTCTGCATCGAGAGCGCGTTAATCGAGACATTTTGTACGCACTGTTTCCACACAGTTATTATTTGTATTTTTGAATAAATTAATTAGATTTGGTTTACGTGTGACTTATAAGGCGTCAGCTAGCAGTGTGCATGATTTTAGGACGCGCATGTGATGCTATATATGGTGCGTGTGTGTGTGTGAAAGAGAGAAGCGGGCGGTATGGAGCATGAGCCCCTAGCGCCTGTCTTTGATCTGCGCTGCTGCTCTTAGCTGCCGGGAGACATTCTCAAGGAGCGCTTTTCACTGCCACACACAGAACGCGAGAAAGCAGGAGAGGGGGAGGAGAGAGAGAGGAAGGGGGAGGGAGAGGAGACTCGAGCTGGGTTGCCGCTTGCGCTCTTGGCACGGATGTTTTGGGCTAATTTAAGCTCGCAGAGAGAGCGAGCAAGTGCGACCCTGTTTGCCGTCTAGCTCCCCGTGTGGGATGGGCGTGGTATAGTTAGCAAAAAGACGCAAGTGTCCAGGGCAGGGGGGGGCGGGGTTGTTTTTTGGGGCTCTTTTCCATTCTTTCTCCGTCTACACTCTGCCTTCTTTTGAACTTGGAAAAAGGTCTTTCTTTTCAAGGTCTTTCTTTGTGTCAGACTAACGCAATTGTGTTTGTGTGGCTACGCAGGTGCGACGCCGACATGTGCAAACAACAGAGTTCCCGTGCTCCAGCGGTGTGGCCCACCAACCGATGTCCCGCAGTCCCGCCGTGCAGAGGAGAAGAGAGCGAGGGACGGGAAAGGAGAGGAGGAGGGGCTTGTTGGCACGGCGACGGGCAGGAAACGTGCATTGGGTTTGGAACAGAGCCAAGGCCACCCTGATTGCGCGCACACCGCAGAAGAGAGAGATGGAGAGAGACGGACGAGAGGAGAGGATGATAATGGCATCGCGGCGAAGAGAGCAAGACTGATTTCAGGTAGACGCCCGGGCTGTCTGTCTCTCCAGTGTCCTTCAGCATGTTTGTCCTCGTTTTCCATCTTTTCATCCCATTGTTTCCACCAGCTCCAAGTAGTGGATGGTCTGCTCTGTCTTTCATCTTATCACCGACCTCCTGACACGTCTCACTCCCTGGCTGCTCTTTTCCCTTTTCCCTCTGCTTGCTCCAGCTTTGATCCTTTCACTGGCCTTTTCGATTCATCTTGATTTGTGTTTATTGCCGTCACATGGTCCAAATAAACACAACTGCCGGGCGTTCTCTGCCCTACTCTCTCTTTGTGCTCAGTCTAAAGGGCGTTTTCAGACATCAAAACAACCTTTGTATAAACTCGCATCGCTTAAACTTGTCCCAGAAAGCTTGTTTTTGTCAGCAAAACGTTGGTGTCTGTTCAGCTCTGTGCTTTCATTTAAAAGCCATCAAACTTGTGGGTGTTTGTGTTCTAGAAGGAAACAACTGTTAACAATCGGAAAACAATTCCTGCTCTAAGTGCGCAACTCTTTGTTTATACTTTGCACTGACACAAGTGAACTGCTGTGAATGGGTTGCAATGCATTGTGGAAATACATTACGGTCCAATTCTGGGGGTGCATCGTGAACTAGTGGATCAGCGTATAGCCTAGTGATTCAAGTTACCACATACTCTGGGAAGAGTTTAGTACGCGATATATGTAGTCACAAATCAGTGTTGGGGAGTAAGTAGTTGCATGTAACCAAATTGCGTAATTTAATTGCAAAATAAATGTTAATGTTATAGTAACTCAAAAAAAATAGTTGCAATCAATTAGATTTGTTTTAATAAAGTAATAGAAATAGTTCCACTACTGCACATTGAGTCAGAAATTTTGGAGGTTTTTCTATTAAAATGCTTGTTACAGATGCAAAAACTTAGTCCGAATTTGTTTAATAAATTTTTTTTAATGACAAACAAACATTTTGCAGGCAGTGTGTAAATGTTCATAAAAATTATTATGAAAAATTCACAAGTGTGCAATGGCCTTAAATCCAGGTGTATCCAGCAAATCGTCCCAGCTGACCACTTAAGATCGGATCATCCGAGCTGAATGTTAATACAAGGTATAAACGGATTGCTTCTATCTCTGTCCACAGACGTGTGGCCACAGCCCTCCGAGCAGGAGGTAAAGAATCTGAAGGTGTGTATCGAGTTGACCGGTCTTCGGCTCAGTAAGCCCCGTCACCTCCATAATCTCCAGGAACTGTGGGATAGACAGGGCCAGCTCAACCATGACAGGCCGCAATTCGGAGCTCCCAACATGGGATTGTCTCCCACATCCAAAGCCTCTCTTCCACAACTCCAAACCGCCAGGAGAGAAAAGCTTGACCCTTGCCCCCCAGAGGTACCGCGAGTCGCCCACGGTGTCCCTGCTGTGGATCGAAAGGTCAAAGCGAATGGATTCGAAGAGAAGGGGGTGAAGAGGAAAGCAGAAGTGGAGAAAGGCTGGACTAAGGACCAGCTGGAGTACGCAGAGTCCGACACGGGTACGCCTTCCAGTTTTGTCTCATTTAAATGCACAGTAGTAAGTGAAAAGCAGAGCATTCTGGGTAGAACAGAGAAGCCTGTCTGTGAAAATCTTTTTTTGTCGAGAGGACCTCCGATTTTAGGATGGCAAGGGACAACGGTGTAAATTGGTTTTGCCGTCTGTTATCCTGTTTTATTTGCATGACTAAACAGTTTCCTCATTTAGCCACAAACCATTCAGGAAAAGAATGACAATGCAGAGAGTTCTGTCTCTTATGCACCACAAACTACATACTAAAGATCCCTAAAGATGGCTTACATACTACACTATATGCCCTACACACTGCATGTCTACCATCTATGCATTGCACTCTTCACACTACAGTCTATGTAGTATCTATCTTTGTAGGGTACAGAATACATCTACACACATATACTACGCTATGCACACTACCTATTACACCCTGTTTTCTGCAAACTGTTCCCTACACCATAAATATTATAACGTTTCAGCAATAATAGATTACAGGCTACGACATATACCTTACATATGTCATACATACTACACACTACCTCCTATATATTGCGTCTTGCAAGGCTTACACACTGCACTTTGCATGCTATACACTACACCCTACACCCTACTTATATACTACAAACAATACCCTACACATATATACTACATCCTACATACTATACGTAGTCCTTTTGCACTACATACTAGTAAACATACTTAACCCTACCTCACATGTATTTTCTCTTACACAATACATAATACAATCTGTATCCTTTAAACTACATTCCATGGCTTTCGATCTTCTCACATCAAGTATAATACACATTACACTTTATATAGTATACACTACACCCTAATGTTCCTAAAAACTACATCTTTTCACATATGTTCCCTAATATATACGCACATGTATACTATGATCAACATACTACATACTATTTTTTTTTTTACTATAGAAACTATCCTTTCACATATGTTCCCTATATATTCATGTATACTACGTCCTACATACTATGTACTGTTTTTACTATACAAACTGCCCTTTCACATATGCTTCCTGTATATACACGTATATTACCTCCTACATACTATATACTATTTTTATACTAAAGAAACGTGTCCTTTCACATGCTAAATTCTGCATACTGCGCCCTACATACTACGCCCTACATACTACACCCTACATACTACACCCTGTTTTCTTCGATTGGCAGGTCTGTAAATGGTGATCTAAGCTAAGACTAAGTCTCTTTAAGTTATGCAGGTCAGAGAAGGACCCAGAAGGAGAGAACGGAGCGGGGAGACGCAAGCAGCGTAAACAAATGAGACGCAAAGAGAAAGGGAACAAATTGCTGTTAGAAAGTAGAGGGAAAGGGTGGAAGAGAAGGAGTGAAAGAGATGAAGAGGATACGGAGCGCTGAGGGGAGAACTGAGGTGAAAGACGAGAGCGAGGCAGTAGGGAGAGGCAGATTAGAGGAAAGCAGAGCACGTCGCCCTGTGTCTGCGGCTTTGGGATAGCAATAATGATTCTTGTTGATTGACAAGCCTCGCTCGCACGCACACACACACTCAGAGGCGCTCGCTTCCTTGTTGGTATAAAAGCATCGCAGAGAAAGCGCATGCCGCAGAGTAATGAGCCATGAGATTCCACAACTGTGCAAATAACAACGTGTGTGTGTGTGTGAGGCTGCCCGTCAGTATCTTGGCTGCTGGATATTGTGCTGGCGTTCTGTCAGGAGGATTAGAGAGCAGCAAGACGAGAGACGAGACTCTTTATCTCATTCTATCCCTCACTCTGTGCGTGTGAGTAATATGTCCTATACATATGCATCTTGGTTTTACTCAAGCTGAGAGATGGTTTGCTAGTTAATGCATTATTGTGTGTGTGTGTGTGCCCAGTTGCGTGCTAATGGGAGGCTAATATCCCCCAGATGTCCCTGTCAAAATCCGTCTCCCACCGCACACACACACACACTCGCTCTTCAGCCGAGGGAATTCGTACGCACACGCAGGCTAATTTGTGTTGTCTATGACGAGGTGTGAGAGACAAGACACGCATGCCAGTGATGCACGACTCTCCGCTGTAAGCCCCAGGGTGTGTGTGCGCTTTTTTAGCATGCTGCTTTTGTTCTGTTGATTTTTAAAGGCATTAAGGTCTTTGCTCCCCTTTTGCTAATTGAGTGATTCACTTAGGTTTCAGAGCACGCACTCTTCTGTGTTATGTGTGTGCGTGTGGGGTAGGTGCGGTGAATCCGGTCTCAAGGGTTCTCGGGGTAGGACTTTAATTAGCCTGTTGAAGGAGAGGAGCACTTTACGCAGCCTGGAACGGTTTGCCCATGAGGATGGGTTCTTTTGCACAAATGCGCGCACACACCAAATCTGAACAGCTGCACAGTTGGTGGTCCGTGTGTTGAAGGTACTCTAAGGTGCTTTTGTCTCGGGACGATCTATTAGATCTGCCAGCTTCATATACTGAACTGTGATGGATTTGATTTTGCGGTGAGGATACGATTTGTGAATTTACTGCTTGTGTAAAGTTGTGCATATTTGTTAGGGCAATTTTGGGGAATTTTTATTTTTTGTTAGACCATATTTCTGAAGTAGTTTTTGTGGTTGCTCATGAAATATTGGTAAAGATTTTTTGTTATATATAAATATATAATATAATTTATTTTTATTTATTTTTATTTGACCAAAAATGCATAACAAATTTAAAAAATAACAAAAATTCTACTAAATTTGAAACAATGTAACAAGTGAATGGAAAGTTTGAATACTGTTAAAACCAACACTAACCTTGTTGTTGTATTTTTGTATCATTTATCTCGTAACAGGCCTGCGAGAGAGTTTGTTAGCAAAAATCTGGCCATCGCCCAAATGTGCTAATTTGATACCTGGCCTGGCTGATATATCGGTGTTTTGGTAGTTCATGTTTTTGTTGGCTATGTGGTCTTCTGTCTTTGGCGTCCTCTGTTATTGCTCGCATGCGTGAGAGAAATTTCCTCTGTGGTGGGGCTCTCGCTGGCTTTATGTGTGTGTGTGTGCGCGACTGAACGGGGAATATGATGAATAATGGAACAGATGTGGAGCGTGCTCGGTTTCTCTCTCTCTCTCCCTCGGCCTTGCGCTCACCCTTTCATCGTCTCTTTCCCTTGCCGCTGCGCTTCTCTCTCTATTCTTCCACTTTTACGTCCGTCCGTCATTTCTCCTTTTCTGTTCGCCGTTGCTTCTCTTTTCATTTGATTTTCCTCTCTTATCTTGCTCTTCCTTTCATGTCTTCCCTCTTTTTCCTTCCGTCCTTCTACGCCGGTTGATGTTATCGCTTAAACGTTCTTAAGCTGTGGTCACGTGATGCGAAATAGAAAGCAGACGAGGGAGAGGATGCATCAATTTTTTGTAAATCTTTTCGTCCTTTGTCCGTCCCTCATAAGGCGGTCAGCCTGCTGCTGTCAGTCTGATTTACCTAAAGAGACATTTAAGGAAGCTTCTGTCGGTTTGATATTTCTGCGTGTTGCTCGTGATGAAATCTCTCGCGAACGCACAAACCGTAAATCCCAAATTTGTGTTCTTGTTACATATTTTTATTTTGTTGCATTTTGGTTCTATTTTCTGGGAATTTAGGTAAAACTTGATAGAATCTGCGGCTACAAAATTCTCTAGTATTTTACAAATGTGTTTTATGCATTTTATTAATTCGAGACAACATTTGCACTGTTACATTAGCATTTTATGTATCTCCCACCCTTTGGATGTTCTTTAAATATTATGTTTATTTGTCACATTCAGCTCCGTTTCATTCTATTTCATCTTTTCAGCAAATTGTAACGCATTACATAACTCTGACATGACTTTTCATCACAACCGGTGCAGAAAGGCTACAAAAACTGAACTTTTCACATTTTTTTCTTTATCTCTCACTCTCTTATTATTAAATATTAGTATTCTCAGCTAATTTAAATGCATGTTACAAATTAATAGAATTACATAGAATTTCCTCCACAATTGAAGAAATAAAATATTAATTTGTTTATTTTTCTTTCACTTACCTGAATTCAGCTAAAACTATCCTTTAATTTTACTGCAAGATTCTCAGCCACTTTTAATTCATTTCACAAAATGTTTACATTTTGTAGAATTACATTGCTTTTTTCACCACAATTAGTTCAACTTTCAATTCATTTTCACGTGAGTGTAATGTTAGCCAACTCCTTTAATCTGGCTCTTTCTCTTTCTCTCTAGCAGTTCCTGTTCTCTCCGATGGCTTTTGTGTTGATGCCGTTCGGAAGTTTTCCTCCTTGATTTCATCTCGCTTCTCGGAAAAACGGCAGAGATTAAAGGAGCACCGCAAGTCACTGGGATCCTCATCGCCCTCTCCGGACCCCGACGGCACTTTCCCATCCCGTTTGCGCCGACACGGTGACCCGGAAAAGCCAAAGGGCAAGCGGCAGTGCAAGACCAAGCACCTCGGCCAACAGGAGCGCAGGATGCTGTCGCAGTTGACCAATGAGGAGTGTCCTGATCTCAGCCCCGCCCACCAACACAAGGTAAGAGCGGTGGCACATGTCGGTGCAATGACAGAAGGTCGGGGTGCTCGTTTATGCGCACAAGAACGTCCTTTCTTTGTCTTCGCGAGCGAGGCTAGCAGTGCTCTTTGCTTTGGCTCACAACCCAAGCGTTCTCCCCGGGCTCAGCGAGGAACCGTTTAAAAACGTGTCTCCAATCACAACAATGTTAATCATCCCAATTAGGGAAGCACCGCAGCTCTCTGGGACGGCTCAACGGACGTGGGAGGGGGTCATAGCGTGTGTGTTTAGAGTGCGGTTGCTTTGACCTCCTCTCGTGCTGAAAGGCAGACTCCCAGCGGAGAGACGCAAGCGAGGGGGAGGGGAGAAGTGAAGGCCGGGTCAGAATCTGGTCTGTTTCTCTCTCCGTCAAGGAAAATGATTCCCCAGCGAACTGGCTGTGCATTCTTTAAATAACACCGCCTGTGTTCTCCCCTTACGCAGATGTAGCGCACACAAAACACACGTGCACACACACCTTCCACATCGTTTACAGCAGACAAACGCACTCCTATGAAAATATTATGTAGGTGTTTACACAATACAGTGTGTACGGGTTTACTTGGTTTGCAAAGTGAACTACTTTTTCCGAAACCTCCCCCTGGGGACATACGGGACGTCCTCAGTTGGGAAAATTACTCGTAACAGTTTGTCTCTTGTTGTTTGCTGAAATGGGTATATTTTTCCTTTTTTTATGTTTTATCTTAAAAAAAAAAAAAATCTATAAATATTTTTAAAATGAGGATTATTATTTTTTAGTAATAATACAAACATTACTTCTAATTCTTCCTATTATTAATATTATTATCAGTATTATTATTTTTTATTATTAAATTTGATAAAAAAATTAAAACATTTTAATAGTGAAAACTATTATTTTTGTTATTATTATTATTATTATCATATTTTATATATATATACTATATTATATTGTCATATACACTTTTTTTTATACTTTAATTAATAAATAAATATATTTTCATAAATATCTATCTATCTGTGTGTGTATATAAAATATATATATATATATATATATATATATATATATATAAATAAATATATAAATATGTGTGTGAAATATTTTTG
>JAUMHR010000082.1:2951037-2971091 GCA_032361145.1 Enteromius fasciolatus
ACTGACCCCTCTCGCCCGAGCATAGCCTCGCCATGACTGTCCGAAAGAGACACGCTCTCTCTCTCTCTCTCACTCTCTCTCTCTCTCTCTCTCTCTCTCTCTCTATCTCTCTCTCTCTTTCTTTCAGTGACAGTAGTCGTGTTTTTCAAGGCTGGCTTGATTAATGGTCTGAAAGTTGAGAGCTGAACTAGAGGGCATCGCGAAACAATTCGGCTGTTCTTGACAGCAGTCGCAAGTTCTTTCACCTCCAAAGCCATCTTAATACGTATACGTGTGTGTGTGCGCATGTGGATTAGCTTCAGGGCTGCCAGTTAAAGGGCAGCTCAGTCACATGGTGGAGGTTCACACTGACTGGCTGCGTGTGTGTTTGATTATGCATGAGTTTGTGAGGCAGGAAAGAGCTTGGCCTGAAAGCGCAGGGCAGCATATTGTGTGTGTGTGTGTGTAAATCAGCAGGCTTGTCCCGTTCTGCTGTCTGCTGCGCTGATTTAAAGACCCTCCCCAAATTTGTTTTCCCTCTGTGGGAGCCTTCTAATCAACCGCCCTCTCTCTCTCTCTCTCTCTCTCTCTCTCTCTCTCTCTCTCGCTCGCTTTCCCTCTCTTCTCTCTGGGTGGAATTGTTAATGGCTGCGCTGGCAAACGCGGCTCCCGTCGCCGCTGGCTGTGATTCGCAGCGCCAAGTGGCATCTGAGCGCGCAACCACATAACGCTCGCAGAGCCTCTGCTGTCTGTAGAAGACTGTTTTCTTACTGTCGCTTGGAGAGTGTGGTCTGTTTAGCATATACACAATATATCGGTCATCATATCGGCGTCCGCCAAACATTAGCACTTCTTTATCTTTTATTGATATTTGTTTTTCTTCTTCTAGCGTCATCTTATGTATCCATTTATTTTAATGAAGTCCCTAAAATTAATTTCCTTTTATTTATCGGATTCTAGATTTGAAGCAATATCCATCAATTAGCATTTTTTGCTTTATTATTATTATTATTTTACGTTTATTGATTTATTATTTTAAATTATTATATTACTCCTATTTTCTTGAAAGGACAAACATGATCTTATGCAAATATTAGAAGTTTCGTTTTTTTTTGTTTTTTTTTTGCAGATTTATCGGCAAACATAAGGGATTTCGGCTGTTATAGATAGGAGAAAATTAGCTATCAGTGTCTGCCGAATATTCTGTGCATCTAGTCGCTTCCTGTTTACATCACTAATGGTCTCAACTGTCTCTTTCTCACTCTAGATTACTTTGCCGACCTGCAGGGCAGAGTGGACGATGACCCCGGTGTGTACTGGGAGTTTTACGGCAGCGCAGTGTGCGGTGAGTACCACTTTCACACTCTAACACACAAACACACACACGTTCTAAGAAATGCACAAATCACCCACAGTAACAGATGTAAGAAACGACGCGAAAGAGAAAAGAATCACACAAACAGTGCTGAGTAAACACCTGAAGGTAAATCGCTGTGTGAATCATCAATGTTTGTAGACGGTCATTGATCTAGAGTTTAAAAAAACAACCAAAAAAAGCATCCATGTGTGCTTCTACCTCTCTGATGTTCGCTTGAAAGTGTTTATAGAAAAATCCCCCGTCCGCTGGGTGGTGGGGTCGGCACCATGGGGGCAAAAATAGATGGCAGCATTTTTTTATTGCTCTTTTTTTTTTAAACGAATTCTAGCTGCGTAGCGAGAGTTCCCCTGGCTGCCATATATCAGCAGATCGCTCTGTGTGTGTGTGTGTGTGAGAGCGGGCCTGTCTCCAGCTGGCCGAAAACAAACCCACTGCTACTGCACATTTTCCCTTGGATTCCTGGAATAACAAAGCTGGGAGAGAAGGGGAGGTGTGGAAGGGAGCCGCACGGCTATTTTTGGGAGCTTTGCGCCGCCTTGGAAAAACCCAAAGCGCAACAGAAAGAGGTAGAGGCGCCTGTTTCGCTCCGAGGCGTACGCTGTGCCGCTAGCGCGCACGAACGAGTGAAGTGGCTTCACACGCAGCTCTTCCCGCAGTGCCGCTTAATGGAAGAGAGTGCAAATAGAAGAGCGACGTGAGAGCAGCGCCGCGAAAGCATGTCTCGGCGTGAATCCGACAGGGAGAGGGAGGGAGGGCGGGAGGGATCTTTGAAGAGATATCATGGGAGAGGAATCCATTGCTAGCTCTCAGAGAGTGTGTATGTGTGTGTGTGTGATTCCATAATTCACACTTTGTCTCTCATTTTTAATCGATAACAGAGCCTGCCGATGACTCGTCTGGATATGACATCCTAGCCAACCCGCCTGGACCCGGTGAAGACGATGACGAACAGAGAGAAGTTTTTGAGTTTGAATTTTCCGACCGGCCACTCTTGCCGTGCTACAACATCCAGGTGTCCCTCTCGCAGGGGTAAGAATCGAAATCTTCAGTCTCGACTGACATTTGTTTGTGACTACTTTTGTTTATAACGTTATTCTATCGGTTGAGCAATGTAAACATGGTTTTCAGGGAATAGTAGGGCTAGGCAATATATATGGTTTGATATATTCATGCGCATCTCGTCAGTAAAGCCGGTAGTTTGAATCTCCATCACCTGTTTTCAAGCGGAGCTTCCATTAATTCACTGAGCCGTAGATCACTGACAAGCTACTCCAGTGAATGACCCGTGAAACTGAATGCGATATTGCGTAGCTTGTCAGTGATCTACAGCTCTGCGTATTAACTGGCGCTCTGTTTAAAAACGGGTGGAGATTTACCGCCAATCAAGGAAGCAGCTTTACTGACGAGATGCGCATAATATATCGATTATATATATCGCCCAGCCCTAGGTAAAAGCTGTTGAGAATCAGTCCAAATTGGCCAAGGTGCTAGCCTGAAATACTGTAAATGCGACATTTTGATTTTTTTTTTTAGAATTTAGAATTTTTTTACGATTTTCGTAATAATTGGTTGACGTTATGCTGTTGCTTACAAGCAGGATATATTTAGATTTGTGTGTCACCTAAACTCATGTTTACTAGAGTTCTTTATTAGACTAATAAATCTTTGCGTACAATTGTTACATTTTTGCAATATAAAAATTAAAAAAATGTTCCCAGGACGTTCTAATTGTTTACCAGAAAGTTTAGTCGTCATTGGATTGTTGTTGATTGTACTAAAGCACAGTGGTGGTGTTCAATATTATCAAAAGTTCGGTTGTCATTCTACGATCATAGTGCAAAAGATGTTTGGTTCGCACGTTGCTGTATTGTTGCAATTGCCGAATGTAGCCGTGCAGCTTTAATTTCAGTAGGGCATTGGTGATCATTAGGCAAAACTTCTAGATGGTCGTTGAATGAGCAAAGCCATTTATACCGATTCTTAGAATTAATCAATAAAGATTAAAGGAACAGCCAAAAGTTAAAGTTGTCATTAATTACTCGCCCTTTTGTGGCTCTAAAACCTTCGTTCATTTTCAAAACACCAAATTGAGATATTTTTGATTAATTCAAGAGCTTTCTGACCCTGGATAGACAGCAACGAAACTACCTTGTCAAAGGCACTCAGGTAAACATGCTGCATAGATCGAGATGGCAGAATTGATGAAAAATTCATTGTTTGCTTTGTGCCCAAAAAGTATTCTCCTAGCTTCATGAAATAAAGGCTGAAGCCCTGATGTCGTATGGACTAGTTTAATGATGTCATTACTACCTTACTAGGTTTTGAACATGGAAGCTCTGTTGCTCTTTATCCAGGATCAGAAAGCTCTCAGATTTCATCAAAATGTCTTAGTCTTATAAAGATGAATAAGTCCGTTTAAGTCAAGTCAAACTTCGACCGTGACTAGACGAATTGTTGGTTTACGTAAGAGCTGAAGTGACGCGAGTTGGCTTTGACCTAAATGACAGGTGTTTCCCTTAAGAACCGCACGACTGCGGAGCGTGTCGACTGACAGACAGGGTCGACGTTAGTTTAGCGTTAGCAAAGACGTGAGGCCCGTTGCACTTAAACAGAGCGAGGACAGCGAAAGCGTGCGCGAGAGAGACAGTCTAGTGACATGCTGCTAAACAGACACAGCTAATTACCTCCCACACAGGCTCTCGCTCTGCCGTTACCGCGCTCCGCTCTCTCGCCACCCCTCCCTCGCTCGCTGTCTCGCTCCCAGGCTCAGCTGCCGCGCTCACTGTTGTGTATAATCTTCAGTCTGCGCTTGTCTCTGGCCTTCCCCTCCCCCGTTCCCATTCGCCCTCGCTCGCTCGCTCGTTCTCCCTCTCGCTCTCTTTCGCTCGGCGCGGCTGGCTGATGCAGTATTAATGGCTTTCTGCTCTCCTCACATTTCCTCCCCCCTCTCGCTCGCCCTCTCTCCTTCGCGCTCTCTCTCCCTTTCCCTCTCCCACTCCATTCTGCGTTCCGCGCTCCGCAAGAGCCACAGACCGCCTCAAGTGCCATCGATTGAGCGCTGCCTGTTACTGCTTTCCCCGCTGTGTATGTGTGTGCGCGCGTCTGACAGGCTCAGTCTACCGTCTTTGTGTGTGTGTAGCCTATTGTGTTCCTGGGCAAGTGAAGGCCTTGAGAATCTTTGTGTAATTTTGTCTAATTATCCGTATGCGCGTCTGTTCTGGGCCAAGCTTTTGACATGGTGTTTGTGCACCGTGTATTTTTGTTTTGGTTATTCTAACTTTGTGCGCATGTTCTTACGAGCCTGGAAAATGCATGTAAATACTACGCCAAATGAAACTGAAAATGGAGTCTGGCTTGTAAGAGTCAGGTGTTTGGCATGCATATAATATGCATTTTTCGCGTGCATTTGATAATAAAATTTGTTGGCGTGCAGATGAGACTCAGTGATACGCAACTACCCCACAACGCTAATCCTACCCATCATCTAGCTAGCAGATACACGCCAACGTCCATTTTTGCTCATCAATACCACAAGTTTTCATCTTTGTATGGTGTACTATTTATACGCACTTTCACGAGTTCGGGTAGGAGCTCGGACATATTTAGCCTTGGCGCTAAATTGGAAATTCGCGCCAAATTTGCGCAGCTAATTTTTTTTATTAAGCTATGAAAAAAACTGCATAGTGACGCAAACTAGCCTAAAAACCTTGCCCTCTTTTTCAGTCAATTAACCTCTTACTCTCATTCTTTTTCTCAGACCTAGAAACTGGTTGCTGCTCTCAGATGTTCTCAAGCGCCTGAAGATGTCTGCCAGAACGTTCCGTGCTACATTCACGCACATCGAAGTAGTGACTATAGCCGAGGCGGAATTCTACAAGCAAGCGTCTCTGAGTCAGCTGTTCTCTTGTCCGGAGGAGCTCGAGGGATTCATGCCCGACAGCAAGGAACTCTTGGATCTGGTGGAAATCAGCGCCGAGCTGGTAGCGCTGCTGGGGTCGTCGCTCGAATGCTTGGACGACCATTGGGAGCCAATATCCAGACCACGCTCATGAGCTTCTAAACATGCACGCACACTCTTACTGACTCTCGGACAGACCCGTGGAGACCTGTGGAGAACTAGAAGCAGAAGAAAAAGGATATTCTGAGGCAGTTCTTGACATTTCAAGGAACTTTTGGACTGGTAGCCAAAGGCGAAATTGGGTCCCAGTGCAGCTGATCTTTCTGTTTGGCTTCGAGAAGGTTTCGGAACATCTCTTGCGCTCTACTCGCATACTAATTCTCCTGGTGACGATGCAAACCTGTACATAGTGTACATTCTGCAGATATGGAAAGAGGACGTACCTGAGATTTGGAACACTATCTCTGGCTAACCCTGAGATATGAAGCCATGCTCGCAACGAAGAACTCTTTCGTTTAAGAGATGTTTTCTAAATGGGAATAGAAGTATGTATACAGTCACTGTATTTTATTTGTGTGTATTATAAATAGATATAAATATATATATAAATATAAATATATATATATATATATATATATATGCGCTGCCTTTTTTGTCTTGTTTAGTCAGGTCTTTATTTTATAATTGGAGTTACGTTGTAAATACATAATCGGGTTGAAATGGGGTTTTAATTGTGATGTCAACGTTAGAGGATTTACAGAGGCCGGAAACTCCTTCGGCTAATCAAGAGTTAATTAGCGCACTTCGTCAGCGATTTTCCTCGCCTGGAGTAGACGTTTTTATGGTGTTGACCAGTAACCAGTGTGGGATTTTTTCGGTCTCCCGTGTTAAACTCTAATCTACAAAGCTGTCCCGTACTCTGTACGCAAGCTGTTGCTTTGACTAAGTCACTTATTTATGAGTAGAAATTAAGATATTTTAATGTGGCTTTTCTTTGTAAGATATTAAAGTAATTGTAAAATACTAATCTGACGCTTTGTTAGGCAAAGACGTGCTTGAACTTGTAAATAACGGGTTGACTATTTCAGTAACTTGTTTCTGATGTGTGTTATTATTGTTTTTTGGAGAAGTGTTCGGACTTTGTAATTACATACGCTATCATTTGTATTTATATTTTACCAAAAAAAAAGTTCCTTTAAATAAATGGCAATAAAAGATTGTGTACATCTTGTGTGCTTCTTATGTTAGTCAAATTAAGACTAAATTGGACATATTTACTTACTGATTTTATTGTGCTTGCTATATCTAAACCTTAGGTAAAGGTTTGAGTTATTTAAAATATGACGATACACATGAAAATGTTTTAAGAATATAATTTCATGTTGTTCGACTGAATTTAGCATGAGATTATAGGGCTGCTCTGATTAATTCGTGCACAAACAGATTATTAAACCTCCATGTTTATCACCATAATCGGAGATTAAGGTCTAAATTCCATAGCGACATTTCTGCCATTAGATCAGCCCTATACAACAGAAGAGAGAGACAGCCACATCCTGTACTGCTGGACAAAACAGGAAATGAAGAGTTCGCCGGAAATTAGAGGCCTTAGGCTGGAGTGAGGGAGGTTTTTTCTGTGTCTGATAGCAATACGGACATTATAAGCTTGGTTTACGTTCCTTGACTTTGTCGCACTTCTTTCTACTAACTTGAAACACCTTCTTGTTTGTAATGGTCCACCCAAAATGCGTACTCAAAATGACTATAACAACATAAGTGCACACAGGCGCATATAGCTCGGTACGGACATTCAAATTAGGACGTCATTTGTTTGCGTCCTAAATATGGGCGAAACCCAGAAGATGTTTATTTCTTTTTGTCTGCATATATAACCAATTGCTATCAAAAATAACCAAATCAAACCTGCTTCCTGTGTCCCAAAACGTCATCAAACTTGCAATAGTTGAAGAAAGAAATATCCACGATGTGGAAGATATATATATTTGGTCAAATGGAACTTTTCGGTAGATAGGCATATCTGCAGATATGATATTGCGATATATAAAAACAGCCGAGATGGATTTGGTCAGTAATTAATTTACATCAGACATCTTGAAAGCCTAGGACCAACAGTGAAAATACCTTCATGTTGCTATCTGAATCTGCATGCTCTCTTCTTTGGGCCACAATGTTTTCCTGTCCTAATATTGTTCTTTTTAAATCGGTGTATCTGTCTTTTTTTGGATATTGACAGCCATTGTGACTGATTGTGATTGTAAGCGCGCCTATAAAGCTAATGATAGGCGAAAAGCGCGAATGCTGATGATATAAAAATCCTCCAGCAACTTGGGAGAATGACCTTTTTTAGGCGCATCATTTTTGTATCTGCGGCACAGTAATGGACTGTTGGTGGTCTATTTTCACAGATGGGATCGTTCAACTGGTTGAACTGAAGAGGTGTAGGTCTTAATTACTCTAGTTAATCACACACAAAGGGCTTTTATTTTTACTCCCCGTTTGGTCACGATTAGTTGTTGCTGGGGTTTTTTGTGTGTTTTTTTGCTGACGCAATAAACTACGAAATGCGCACTGATTGTACCACAATTGGCGGTGACTTAAAAAAAAGCTTTTTTAAAACGTTAAAAAAAATTAAGTTTTATAAATGCAGTAATATTTACGACCTAATCCGAATAGGCTATTTAAACGTAATAAAAAATCTGATAGGAAATATATAAATATTAAGATCATCACAAGGGAAACAAGGCGCTTAAATGGATGAACATTGATTAACGTTGTTCTTGTAAATAAATATGGAAATTAATATGTTACTGACAATTTCTAGCTCTCTGATGTGTCAAATGTAGCTCAAATGTTGCGTGTAGCGTAATTGAGGACTGCGGACAGAGCCACATGCGGCCGAGCGCTGTGGAAGCTGGACTGCAGGGAAGAAATGTGGCCATCTAATTAAAAAACAATTAAATTACATTAGGCTTGGTAATTACACCCTCCCCCCCTCCCCGGGTTCCGTGTTACGACGGTTAATCCGCTCTTTATCTATTAGTCAGAGCTGTGACATTGACGGGACTCGACTATCAGAGCGCGCGGAGACACACAGATGCGTCCGCCTCACACCTTGTCAGCACTGACGCAACGCTTTATTTACCCTGTTCTGACATAAAATGATTTTATACACACATAATTATATATTATAAACATAAATAATTTCTAATAGTGATTGTTACATATTTAATTTTATTAGATGTTTAATCTATTTTATTAGCCAATTTTATATATATATATATATATATATATATATATATAGGATATTAAGGAGAAGCGTAATATTAAGTTCTTTGTGCATTCTTCTGGTGGCATAAACCTCAGGTAGTTTAAATATGTCAATAGTTGAAGTTTAACCTGCTTAACAAAATTCTTTTCAATATGTTACTAAGCCATGACAGTAAACTTTCCAGTTTATGCTACTTGCGGTTACAGCGCCTCTTGTGGAAACGCTGAGAATGCATTGTTACAGCTGCGTTCTGACCTTCGCTATCGTGAAGTCAACACGGAAGTGACTAAAACTGCAATTCATCAACTGCCCGCTGAAGGCTCCCCGTGTTAAAGTGCCTTTACAGCAGAAAAAAAATGTTTACAGCCTGGTTGAAAAAATTATTTCGGTCAAGGTTATGACAACTGTGAAAATGGGGGTGAGGGGGTGATTTGTTTTTATAACTCATCCTTTTAACTTATATTAAGCCTTACATTTCTGCATAATTAAGGGCGTGGTGACTTGAATGACAGGTGGGTTGCCACAGCTGTCACCACTGTCCCGCTAGATGGGCGTGTTTTTATCAACCAGCTTCTGCCTCTTTGCCCATTTTCAATAATTCGAGAGTGACGCGCCGTGACGCTATTCCAACATAGCTTACAATACGCGGTACATGATCTGTTCCACGGTTGCGCACCTTTGTTTATTATGTTGCTTATTTTCTTCTGTACACACCATTATTTTCCTCATTTAGATTATATAGATAGATATATAGCGTTAGATAGATAGCGTTTTTTTAATAAAAAATAAACTAAAAATAAAAAACACTCGAACGAGTAGGCCTAATGCCATACAGCAATGAATTGCAAAGGAGAATATTAAGGGAATATATAAGGGTTGCAGTGACAGAAAGACACGTTTTTCGTTACATGTGAAATAAAGTCTGTTCATGTAACAACTCCTTTATTATTTTATTTTACTATGTAAACACATCATAATCCTTAGCGTAAGCTACATATAAAAACATCAAAATAGACCGGCCATGAACTGTTAAATGAAAAATACAAAAATATGCCTTGTGTGATACCAATAATGTAGGGAAACCGTGACGTTTTCTACTGCGTAATTACGCAAAACGGCTTGTGCAGGTGGAATAGATTGTGTACTGACACGCTCTTTAGAAAACTATGGGTGACGTCGCGGACACTATGTCCATTTTTTTAACAGTCTATGGTTCTGACGCAACAATTGCATGGCTTTTCCCTGTAAAACATAAGCAATATTAATTTGTAATTCAATACGACAATTTATATATATATAGTGGACATTTGCATGCTGTGACTCATTGGTAGAATTTTTGCACAGCATCATGGGTAATGCAGAATTTCAACACAAAGTTTCCTTAAATAAAACATTTGAAAAGAAATAGTTTCAGGAAAAGCGCTGAATAACAACCTCGGAGCTCACATCACGTCTGTCTTTAAATTTTTATCGTTAAAAATGATTAAAATTTACATTTACACCAAATAACGTTTGTATGTCATAGCATTGTGTCCATAAACTACATCCATGTCATCCGATAACCTATTTTGGTTCCTCTTCCTTAGCCTCATGGAATAGCTGCATAGCCCATATCATGACTACTTCAGACTCTTAAAAAAAAGTAGCGACTTGTCTACATTAAACTCCTACTGTTCATTTTTTGCATACTATACTTCTGAAAAAGGCATATGCAGTGCAATGTAAACGATGTCACCGACAGCTTTGGGTAGGGTGTGTTATATTCAGGGGCAGGCTGGGCATCCACTTTATTGCAGCTGTCGGAAGGTTTTGTGTGTGTGTGTGTTCCAAGGGTCAATGCTGTGCCCATCTCTGAGAGGGGTTTGGCGTGGACACGCACATTTCTGGTTTGAGGGCAGGCAGGAAAAACGCTCTCTGGCGGATTAGGTAACCTCTACACTAATTAATTCTGCGAAGGGCCTTTCAGAGCGCCGCATGCAGCTCTCAGAGAGAGAGAGCGTGCAAGCGAGGGAGAGAGGCTGAAAGGATTGCATTATTCTGCGCTGCGAAAGGAAATCAGAGAGCGTCGGTCTCTCGGGGCCTCGGCGGCGCGCTCTAATAGCTCAGCGCGATCTCTGCTAGGATATTGCTGCCCTCGAGTGTGTGTGCGTGCCGGCAAGTGGGGGCTGGTGAACGTGTATGCCGATATTTTTAGGGAATACACAAAGGACACGCATATGAGGATAAGAGAATACGCAAAGAATGAGACACGGTTGACATTTTTGGACGCGGTTGGTCGTGTGAGCAGGGCTGGGAATCGGAATTGGAGAAAATATAGTGGAACCGAATGATTTTCATGACATTCGGTTCTGTTGAACGCCTACGTTTTCCCCAGCGGTTATCCACAGCGCTATGGCAAATAAAATGACGTTTTAGCTCTCAGTCTGAATTGAATGCGATAAGAGAAAGACAATAAATAGCAAACACTTTTCTATAGCATGTTACGCGACCAGCGATGTCCGACTGTTGTTTTGAACCTGTTCTTTTTAGTGATTTGGTCAAAATACTCCGGTATCCCATCATTTGTTATGTTTACGTAAGGATAAGTAAACTGAATAGCATGAATATCGACTACTTTCATGTACACCTGACTGGGTGGACACACAATGGATCAGGGGCGTCATAGTTGGGTGAAAAGTGGGACTAAATTACCAGGGCCCCAAGTGGGGGGAGGGCCCCTGAGGAGTAAAATTTTATTTTGCTTTAAATATAATTTTAAGATCACAATAAATGTTGTTAACTAATGTCAATGCTAATATTTTGGGTAAATGCATCAGTTGCTTGATGTATTAAATGGTGTTGTAGGTAGTTGTGAACCTTGAGTTTACGGGGGCCCATGGTCACTGCTTGTGCACAGGCCCAGAATTTGGTGCTATGCCCCTGCTGTGGATATATATATACACACACACACTATAAAAATTTTAATAAATATGTTTATGAGCCATTAATTCATTCGATTTGTTCAAACTGCTGATTCATTCAGGAAAGAAGTAAACGACACAGTTTATGAATAGGCTATTACGTCTCTGGATTGGTTCAAAACGCGGATTCGTTCAGAACTGTGTTGCATATCAGTTCTGTGGTGGCTTTAAAGGTAATATTGCCAGCAAAATTAAGCAAAACAGACAATATTTTGTTTCGAATATTACACAATATTGACTTTTTATGTCTTGAAGCTGGGATGCTGGTTTGAGCTGGTCCTTAGCTGGTCATGTGCCGGTCCTAAGCGGGTCCGACCAGCTTAAGACCAGCAAAGGACCAGCTTAAACCAGCTCAAACCAGCATCCCAGCTTCAAAACACACCTAACCGTGTTTTTTCCGCAGGGTATTGCTTTCGCTGGTCATGTGATATCCCTTATCATATGCTATAAAGATGAGGCAAAACTTCTCACATTAACATCTCAGAAACAACAGCATACAAACATAGCAAAAGAGCATGTCATGAGTGAATGGCCCCTAACTCCGTCAGGAGCCGCTCTTTTAGTTTCCTCTGTATCTCACACATTCACACACACTCGCAGACCGTGTAGGAGTTGTGCTCTCCAGTAGGTAACTGTGATCTTGCCATCTGTCTGTGCAGTCAGATGCTGGCAGCAGCCGTGGCTTGAAGGCGTGAGCGGTGGCGAGCTGGAACAAGGACGCGGGCACACAGCCAAAGTGAGAGAGAGAGAGAACACACGCTAGTCGGGTCTCAGGTTGCAGGAAACTCTCTGCACGCTGCGACGCCTCCAGCAGCAGTTATAAATCAGGTCTAGCGCACAAACACGCACACACTCGGCCAGATCCACCTGTACGTCATTACAGCTCACTCACAAAAATCTTCATAATATACACATCTGCGCATGTGTTTAGAAAAGACATTCACTGTGCTAGAATGACCTTCTAATCGGAGGCTGCACGAAATTGCTTGGTAACTGCAGATTTAAGTCCTGTGTTGTTTGTACTTCCTGCTGAAACAGGACGTTTGGGGTGGGGCCCATCAAAACGCTCATCTCTGTTTATTTTAAATCGCCAGTAACATTTAATTACATTACAGCCTTGAAGAATGATTTATTTCATATTTGCTAGTCGGTTCCAGTTTCTAACATGAAAAGGGACATTCTAATTTTACAGAGCGAATTTGATTGGATGAAAATCTGTTTAGTGCAGGGTGATGTCATTATTACCTTTGCTTAATTTTCTTGACAATAAGAATATAAATTTGATGTGTGTATATACGCGAAAAATGTAATTTGTGAATGATCAGGGGTACACTAGCATATAAATTAGCTTTAACGCTAATAGATATGAACTATAGAGCTGCAAACTGTTTTATTTAAATAACATGAAAGTCCAAGAATGAGCTTTAAAGTGCCGTATTAAGGATTTTGGAAAATTAAATTGTATTAGTGAACGAACAGATCCTGCAAATTAAGTGCACCAAGTATAAAGTTATTGTCTCGCAAAAGAAAGAGTTGACACCGAATCACTGAAGCGTGGTTTCATGTTGACCTTGAAATAATAGCAAATTGCGCGCCCACTTGTTGCATGCACAGAAAACTTTATTTTCACATTGGTCTGAATGAAAACGCTAATTCATTATTTGCCACTAGGTGGTGCTTTTGCAGCGGTAAAATAAAATAGCTGTTTCCTGTGAACGCTATACACTAGCAGCACTATTTCAGGCCTACCCAGTCTCACAGTATTTATTCGTGGCAGGGACACGTTTATTTCGTTATTTTCGTAAGTCCGACACGTTTTTTAATCTAAGATGCATCCAATGCAAATGTGCTGGACTTACGAAAATTACTAAATAAACGTCCCTGGCACGAATAAATAGATTAAATTAAATTACGTGACTAAATCACAAACTGCCGCGAGACTGGGTTGTTTCAAGTAGGATAAAATGGAAAATGAAATCGACCAATTGGGCCAATCACTGCAGATTGACATCACGAAAAGGAGGAGTAAAACTTTGAGCAGCTCTTTAGGAGTATCTGAGCAAATAAGGTAAAAAAATAAATGCATATTAAGTGTTTTTTTGACCTTGCATGCATATAAACCTGTTGTTGGGGCCTCCCGAAACCAAAATATAAACCTTTCATAAGCCATGATAGGGGCACTTTAAGAAAGTATCTACAGTAGAGTCTGATTCCATGCCATCTTTGAAGCATGAAAATTATGTGCACGAGACGGTCAGATGTTTTTTAGACTGCACAGTCCAAGCACATTTGGCTATCGACAAATCTGAGCACACACTCCAATTTCATGCTCTTGCACGCACACACACGCTGACTAATTACCCCACTGGAGTGTTACCCGACCTTTCTGGGCTGCGTCGGTTTAAAAAGATTTGTGTCGTCCCTACTTTCATCCCACAAGGGAAAGAAAATCTCGTTTCTGTTTTTGCCTGTGCAGTTTTATTCTCGCTCCCCGAGTGGTTTGTGTGTGCACAGGCGCGTTTACGACTAGTATGTGTGTGAATGTGCGTCAGGGGCAGCAACCTTGAGACCGCGTCTATAAACACGGTCATGTGGGCCGCCTGAAGAAGCCACTGGCGCAATCTCGACTGCTCTCAGATGAATACAAGCCAGAAAGGAGGAGGAGGGGGTAGCAGATGTGATAGCAGGAGGACAACGAAATGCACAACATCCTCTCGTTTCTCCGGCCTTGCTTGCCTTGTATTGGCATGTTCACGCTATAGAAAACTCACAGTTGTCGCATTCAAACAATACTTCTCTGGACCACACAGCATACAAAATAAAGCAATTGGGTTTTTTTTTTCAGAGTTTACGTGTTGAATTTCAATGATGCCATAGATTTTGAGGCCTCTTTAAGGAAAGAGTTCTGTTACTTTTTTAAGTGTTCACTTTCACTTGGTGGATGAAAAAAATGAATAGGAATTTCATGGACAGGGAAGAACAGGCCTGAGGCATATCTAGAGACTCGGAGGGATTTAAAGATAGCTATCAAATATATATTATCTGTAAAGTACAGTAGTTTGCTATGTAATCTACATTTTAAAGACAAGAGAAATTTCCCAATTCTCTACCACAGCAGAATGCTAGAGTAACTCATAAATAAATAAATGATTGAGAATGATGATATTAGTCATGTATAAGGGAAAATGAAACAAACAGTGCTTTAAGTCTAAGACATTCAGTTTACAGCCTACTACAGAATGATCAAATGTAAAATAAAATAGCATAGCATTAACCTTAATTAAAATTAACCTGAATTAGGTTTCTTTGTTTCTTATTAAAGCTACAAAAGTCCTTCGGTCAAGAGAATTGAAAAGTCTTTCACTCATGTGTGATTTTTATTTAATTAACATTAAGCACACAGTCATCAGCAAGAATATAGCCTGCTGTCACTTTAAGAGGGAGTTTACTGTTTTGTACAAATTCATATTCATGTTCACTTTTTGTGAATAATCACTACGTTCTGCAATGTGACACATTTTTGCATGTATTTGACCATTTAGGCGCTCACTTTGAGCTAAAAGATAACTTTACGTGTCTGTGTTCTGTTCTTCCTTTGAGCTCACGCACAGTAATTGTCCTAAAGGAAGAGCGCGAGTTTCTTTTGCACTAGTAAAAACATGAATAAATCTAATGAATTTAAATCCATCATGTCCCATTTTTTTAAAAGTCATGTCACATAATTTGACTGATTTGCACATGAAATTGGGCTTTTAAGGAGGAGTGAAAGCACTCGCTGGAAAGGAGGCTCAATGGGGCGCAATAATCATTTTATCTCGATTATTGTATATTCAAAATTGATGGAGGCCGAAATCTAAACTGTATTTTGATTTATTGAACAGCTCTACAAGAAACCACTGAGAACACCCTCACCTAACGACACCCTAAAACACTCAAAATACTCCACACACCCAGAACCACCCTCACCATAAGCTGACTAGATGTGCCACTTTCTGGGGACACGATCTGCACAGGATTTCCAGCTTGCTTAAAATAACCGATCGTTATGACATCAAAGTACCATGAGAACAACTCATAAGGAGCCGTCTGCTCTGCTCTCTATAGCTCTCATGGTACTTAGATGTCATACAACGATCGATCTGCTCAGCGCAAACAACCAAAACCTGGTTATTTTCAGCATTTTTAAAGCCCTGGGCAGAACGTGTTCCCAGGAAGTGGCATATCTGGTCACCTTACAGCAAGATACCACCCAGAACACATTATAACCATTCAGAACAGCCACCACAAGTCTCCAGAAACACTGCTCAGCTGCTAACCCTCTGGAAACACCGCTCAAATTGTCTTCAGTAATGTAAACAAAATGGTTTCACTGCTTGATTTCATTGGAAAACCTCTTCAGAGTTTCCTCAAAGAACTTTGTATTGTCTAGGTTTTTGAAAACCTATAACGTGACATTTTTTTGTACTCTTATAGGCTACGTGAATTGTTCAAGTGCTGCCGAAGGACCTTTTAAGAACCTTTATTTTTAAGAGCACTGGACCTGTTTATCCTGCTTAATAGTCACCGCAGAGCTTGTAAACATTCGGAGCACTATCATGTCCATAACCCTAATCCCAGCTCTATCCCAACAGCCTCGGGGCTGCTATCCACAAGAAAAAAGAAATAAAAGCTCTCTTTGTTTAAATGCCGAACGCAGGCTGACACTTTGACCTGTCAGGGCCTCCGGGTTCCAGAGAGCTCCATCATGTTTGGCTCTCCACGGGGTGTTCACTTACTCTAAGAAGGGATTTAAAACCTGAATGACGTTTGAAATAACACTTTTTCTTACTGTTTTTTACTGCTCAGATCCTTTGTCCTCTTCATCGGCACAATCAGCCTTAGATGGCCATTTCTGGAGAGATGTTTCCTCTACCTCCAGTGCTTTTCTAGAGGTTTACGCGGGATTATAGGCCGCCCTGATGCATTATCGTTTGAAGCCACAAAAACACGGAATCTGGGGCATTTGCGGGGCATCCGCATCTTCAAAACACGTGGCCAGTGTTAAAGGTCCAGCTGTTAGAAAGATTCCCTCAAATCATAAACCATTTTTCTGCTTTCCTGCGCTTCTCTCCCTCTCTCTCTGCAATCCCAGGAGACTATTTTTCTTGGTCTTGCCCGAGTAGCGCAGCCTGACCGGGGCCCCGTACGCACACACATTCATCACTCCACCCCTACTCCAGTGAGCAAATACGCCGTTCTGCGGCTGCAGAGTCAACAGCACAAGGTTTATCCCTGCTGTGTGTATGCCTTGATGTGCAGTTCGGGGTTTCGACGAAGGATGGTTAGTAAGCAAGTAACCAAGTGTATATTCAAACCGTGCATTGCGAGTTACAGCTGTGCATATGTGCAGCAAACGTGCAAAGGACTTGATTTTAATTGATAGATCACACATGTGTAGTGTGCTTCAGTGTTTGGTTAATTAAAACAATGTTTGCATGACAAGGTGTGAATACATTGTGGATATAGGCAGCATACCGTGCCTTACTAGTTATTTATTTAGTGCGGAAATACACCCGATACACCTACTTAAGAACAATTTGCTGATGTTCCCATTACTTTAAAAACATCACGTATGAATGTTCTTTTAGTGTTCAAAATGTCTAGTTTTTAGAATTGTTAATTCTCGGTCATGTTAATGTTAAAAGGATAATCGGATGCCCCTTTAAGTTGATATGATTGCTTAGGGTTTTGATGAAAAGTCTACAACATTCCTTGGTTAAAATTTCCCAAAGGATGCATAAATTATCATTTTTTCAGACATAAATAAGCGCACACAGAATGCATTTTTGAGTTTAAATTGTGCCTTTTCAGATATGATCTTTCATGCAGCGTGGCATAGCTGTATGTGAACATAAACTATCTGCAAAGTTGTGATGCCGATAAATTAAGTTATTGTCTATTAAAAAAAAAAAAAAAAGAATTGGCTCACATTCGCCTAAACGAGTCGTCAGCAATTCGAATCTTTTTCTGTTATGGCCACACCTATATAACTTATTTGCATAATGTACGCCCACATTCTACGTCGCCAACAACTTGTTATGGCAATGGGCTTTTATTTTTGGACACACGCTGTAGCGGTAGACCAATCATAAAGGACTGCGCCATCTGACCAATCACAGCAGTGAGGGCTCACGGGAAGGAGGGGTTTAATCAGACTGATTCTTCGAACTGCTTCACGCGAGTCGTTTACGAATCATTTAGAAACGGGGTAAAATTACAACTATTTCTGGAGAAAACTGAAGTGTTTTTTGACTTTGCATACATGTAAACCTGTATTAAGACACTCATAAAACAATATTAGTAACCTTTAAAATAGCATAATAGGGGCACTTTTTGTGCAATTAAAATGTAAAAATATGTTGGAACTGGCTGCAAAAACTCAGCCCAAACTTCTTCTTTTTTTGCGCTCTAATAGTGCAATTTATTTTGCACAAAATGTATTGTAGAGTTTCACACAGCTGCACTGCAGTACTGATCAATCAGGTGAACCAGAACCGGAAGAGTGCATTTTAAAATGTCCGACATTTGTTGCATTCAAAATTTAGACATTTTGATTAATAAATGGCAATTTTTGATTCAATATCAAATTCTGATGAGTTCAGAATGATAAAGTGTTAGTTAATGGCGTGTCGTGATAAACTGTCACCACAATATTTCACAGGGAAGCCAGTGTTGTGTATCCAGCGACACCTGGTTCATAACCGAGGCCTATTAATTGTTAATTGCCTTGACATTGTGTGCACGAAACTGGTACCAGAGCCTTTCCCGACCGTTTCAAAATCCCTGACGCCTCTTGCCCACAGCATGTTTGCGTTACAGGCTACTTGAGCGGCGAGAGCAAAGAGAAGAAGAAAAGCGCTCAGGGGGATGAAGAGGAGGAGGAGGAGGAGGGGCGGACCGCGTGCTTGGCAGTAAATTCGAGCACTGACATGAATTTCGCGAGGGGCCGGTCCCTCTGGAAACTCCCCTGTGACGGCATTAGAGGCCTCTCTGTATTATTGCACGCACACACGCGCATACACAGCCCGCGCCTCTGAAAATCTCTACTTTTCTCGGTCAACC
Organism: Enteromius fasciolatus; assembly: GCA_032361145.1. Lineage (NCBI taxonomy): Eukaryota > Metazoa > Chordata > Actinopteri > Cypriniformes > Cyprinidae > Enteromius > Enteromius fasciolatus. Next base: position 2,969,643 of record JAUMHR010000082.1, read on the forward strand.
CCAATAAACAATAAGCGTACTTGACTGAAGCTGAGAAACCTTTGTGATATTCTGTGTGCTTCTGACCTAGCTACGCTTCTAATGGCAAAAACCTAGACGTTTTGCCGGAAATCTAAATCTCACAAAGTATAACAAAATGGGATTTGTATTGTTTATCTGCCTAGTGATCATTATAATAATTGATCAAAACTTATTGCAATTCTATACTAATGCGTAATTAGCTTTTATGACTTGTCTAACAACAAATGTATTATTTTATGGAAAACACACCCACACCCACACCCACATGATTTTTAAAAGAAATGTATATTGTTTTTATTTAACAACATTTTAAATTGTTCAAAAGTATTTTATAATGTTGCAAAAGATTTATATTTCAAATAAATACTGTTCCTTTGATCTCTCTATTTATCAAAGAATCCAGGACAAGTGCGGTTTAAGATAAGCATCACAACTGTTTTGAACGTTGATAATAATAATAGGAAATATTTCGTCAGTTTAAAATCAGCATATTAGAATTGTTTCTGTAGGATTATTTGACACTGACGACTGGAAAAACGAGCTTTGCATCAGGAATAACTTAGACTACGCTTCAAATTACGTTAAAACAAACAATTATTTACTCTCTCTCTCTTTCTTTCTCTCTATATATAGTTATTACAGTTTTGATCAAATAAATTAATAATCGCAGTGAGCATAATCTTGGGGTACCATATAAATATAAGGGAAATAATGGTCATAATTAAAAAAACGACAACATTGTACTCACATATTCAAAACAGGGTACGCAAACGATCATAGTTTAAAAAACAAAGTGTTCTAGAAAGGGCTCTGGTTGGATTCTAGAGCGCGCACGTGAGCTGATTGCAGATCGTCGCTCTGGCTGCTGTCGGGTTTAACGAGCGCAGCGTGTCGTTAAAGCGCCGGTTTACGAGGCTCCTTTATCGTCCCACTCACACGCATATACGCGAGCGGCACACAGACTGCAGAACCCCTAAAGACTCAGATTTAATGCTTCCTGCCCGAGCTGATCTCACTCCCACCGCCAGCTGCTGCTTTCAATTTCCCCCTCACGCTCGCTCGCGCGCTATCTCTCCTTTCTTTCTTCTGCGCTTCAACTCGCCGCTGCCTTTGGCGACCAAATGTTTTCAAACCTGAGGTGAGAATACAGCACACAGCACGGACACACACACACGTGTGTATCTACAGCTACTTGAGACTCAATGTCCAAACGTTGTTTAATTAAAGTGAACACTACTTTTTATATTGATAGGCCTACATATTTCTGAATTATATTATTTCATACCACGCTATGTTTTTAACATAACATTACCCTGGTAATGTACCATGGCGTTTCCAAAGTACTACTAACAACATCATCCGTTGTTTAAGAGATATAAAAGTGTCACATAAGTATCAAGATATTTTATAAAAGATAGGCCTATATAT
>JAUMHR010000082.1:2983175-2998522 GCA_032361145.1 Enteromius fasciolatus
TTATGGGATGTGTTGAAAAAAAATGCATTGAGTGTGATTACTAGTGACATAAGAAGATAAGAAATGCAAACAAAAAATTTTTAAATAGCCTTTTTCTTGGTGGGGCAGTTAAAGGGTTTTAATCTAGATTAAACTGACAGAGTGTGCCTGCCTCCCGAACAGTATTAGGTAGATTGTTCATCTAAATAAGACAAATTTTAATCTACAGATTATCCAAAGCAAGTAGCATTGGATTCAAGGTATACATTTGATAATTTCCTATTACAACTGGGAATCGTACCCATAATCTTGAGGTTGTTAGTACCATGCTTTACCGTTTGGGCTATAAGAATATGATAACCAAGTCATTATTAATTGCTTTACCGAACATTAACGGGGTTAAAGGGATCGTAGGAATGCTTGGAAAAAACAGTTGACTGAAAACAATTTTTGCTTTTTTGTGCTGCTTCTACTGGTGCAGAAATGACGCACTTCACCTTCAACCTTAGAGCATGTGAGATGTGTCATTTCCAAAATAACAGTCATTTTCAAATTCATTTCACCCTGGACAGGTCCGGCAGCGCTACGCTGAAGTTGAGCGAACACATCCTAACGATGACCTGAGCCTGATTTCTCTCTCCTCCATTAAGCAGACGAGTGCCGCAGATGCACAGGAGTCCGTTACGTTGGAGGGGAGGTGATGTTTCTCCATGAGTGTCTGGTCAGACACACTGGCGGCTGCTCAACCACTAAATGGCCCAATCACAAAACCCTATGACTCGTGGAAAACAACAGATCAATAGCGCTTCCTCTGGTTCTCGCCTGCGTTCTTGTATATCTGTGTGTATATGAGAGAGAGAGAGAGAGCAGATGAAGGCAGAGCATTTTGCACCCATATGCCCACTCAAATGGCATTTTAAAGCAGGAATATCTGTTGTTTTCTTGTTGTTGTTGTTCCTTGCACCGGTTTTAAACACACACGGTCCTGATTACAGTCTCTCTCTGGAGAAGGAAGAAATAAAGAATGATCGCTGAGCAGGGAGAGACAAATTTACGCTCTGCGAGCAGCATTCATTACAAACAGACTGCCGTGTGTGTGCTGTGTGGCCGAACTCGACCTCAAGAGTTAGCAGAGTGAAAGCCAAACCTTCCACCTCCGCCAAACGGATCCGATTAGAAATGCAGTCGAGCGCTCGGCAGCAAGACAACAAGACAGAAGGCAGACAGATAGAGGTGCGAGAGAAAGCAGCAGTAAGAGCGGATGAACTGGTCGTTTTTTTTGGTAGGTGCAAATGTGCTCTGTGTCAGGTGTTCACAAAGCGACGGATATATGGCTGAGAATTGCAAACAGAGCCTCATTCCCACCTGAATGTAGACTACTCGAGCACAAATAATGAAGATAAGCTCGTTCTGCTGCTCTAGTACTCAGCTTGAGACGCATCAAAGCAGAAAGGTCTAGAGCATGAAATGTGTTGATCCAGAAGAGCGTAACGCACATTGAAGCAGAAGGGAAAAGAAACCTCAACACTTTTTTTTAAACAGAAAGGCTGAGAATTTAGGAAATTAGGACGTATTGATGCAGAATGACAGAAAAAAGTTCTAGATGTTTATTCATGCAGAGGATCCAAAAATCTTAAGATAGAACTAAAGATAAAACTTGAAATAAGTTGGAAGCAGAAAGCAGGAAAAAAGCACAAGTGGAGAAAAATCTAGAACTTGAGATGATGTGTTTGCAGGAAAGCATAAAACGATCTTTGAATTGATTTATCGAAGCACAAAGTGCAGATCTGAAGATCTGTTGATGCAAAAAAGATCAGAAAATTAGATATCATATGTCCTAGAGCATAAAATATTTGTAAAGAGATTTGGTCTCTGAAATATTTTGGAAAATAGCAGAAAAAGCTTTCAGAAGCTGCTATTTGTTGAAGGCAAAAAGATCCAAGACTGAAGATGTTGATACGGAAGTGAGGAAAAGTTCGAACTTGAGCTGCACTGCTGCGCAGAAAAACAGGAAGGCTAAAGGTTGAGATAGTTCTGAAACATAATAATAATAATAAATTCTTAATCTGAGATTTCCTGACAATGGATCCAGAACTAGACATCTGTTGATATAGAAAGAAAGTTGATGTGTTACGAAATATTAAATAAATCTGGGACTGAAATATGTAAATTTAAAAGAACAGAAAAAATATGTTGTAAATTGAGAATTGTGTAAGGCCAAATTTCCAGAGCTGGAGATGCATGGATGTACAAAGACATAAAAATCTAGAACTTGATATGTGTTGAAGCAGAAAGACCTAAACAACAAGCTCAAAAGATAAACAATCCTGTTAAAACTAAACCTTCAGGAAAGCCAAAGAACCAGAACTCAAAATGCGTTGGAGCAGAAAGCTCTAGAACTTGACATTTATTGATGGAGAAAGGCAAAGAAATCTGGTTTAAGCCTCAGAAGCTCCTAGGGCCTGTCCTGGACGTCAAGCCTCTAGAAAATCATGCGGCCTGGTCACGTCACATGGGTAACCAGGCAGTGCAGGGTTTTTTTCCTGTGGCATTAAAGCCTGTGATGGCCAGGGGTAATATTTTAACACCACGGCTGTTTCCCCCGACATATACACATGCACTCGCAATCATCATAGCGCGGAAAAAAACAGCCCGTGTTCGTATGTGTGTGTGCGAGAGAAAAACAGCCCTGCCGCTGAACAATCAGCAGTCCTCCGCGTTTCTCTCTCTCTGGGCGGCGTCATGGCAACGGAACAGCTTCAATTAGAGGAGAAGAAAGCGTTTCCCCTCGGCATGGCATTGGAGAGAGAGCCGAGTGTCAACGAGCGCGGAAAAGGGAGGGAGTGTGTGTGTGTGTGTGTGTGTGAAAAAGATTGCGAGCAGGAGGGAGGCAGAGACAACGAGCGCCGGGGAGACGTGTGTGAGGCTGAGATTGCGAGAGAGGGAAAGGGAGCGTGTCTGAGTGTGTGTGTGTGTGTGTGCGTGCTACAGATTGCAAGGAGGCAAGCCAGAGAGACAAAGCAAGCGAGTGAGATTGAGAGGGAGGGGAAAGTGTGTGTGTGTGTGTGTCAGAGCAGCCAGAGACAGACAGTGTTTTGCCTGCGTTAGCGCAGCTAATGAAAAATGAATGAACCCACGGGAGAGAAAGAGAGAGAGATACGGAAAGATGGAGCAGTAGTTTAGCGCTCGCAATGTTTCAGCAGTGCCATGTATGCTTAGAGGGGTCGGAGCGAGATGTTGGCCTTGCTAAGGGTCAAGAGGTTAAGGCCACATACTCCATGCAACTATTCAAGTTGGCCGTAACAAACCTTAGCACTCCATATAATTAATTGCTCTCAAAAGTCTGTGCCGATTAAACTAGACGTCGTTAGCTATAAACATGTCGACAGTTTAATAACTTCTACTAATTTAGCTTACTAATTTCTTTGCCACAACCCTTTACGAAAACTGACAGCACATGTCGGTTTATGCTAATATTGTCAGTGAATTTGCCAACCAAATTATTTTTAGGCAAACCACATACATAATTCCTCCAAAAAAGTTTTTGAATGAGTAGTTTGAAAACTCATAAAGAAGCTCAGACGCCGGATTTCCAAAAGTATGCGAGATATTTAAAATTCGTGGCATAGAATCTTTAAAATATGTCCAAGAGTTTTATACACCCCCAGAACGTGATGTCTGTCAAACGGCCTCATGGGCAGCCCTCGGCCAATGAAAGCGAACATGGATGTGCGAGGCAATGTCTTATGGGTAAATCTGTGTTTGAGTCATAAGTCTAGAATGTTTGTTTTAATCAGCATGCCAGTACTAGTCAGTTCATACAGCAATTAATTTTGCATACCACTTTTAAAGAAGTGCCTTTTTTTTGGTGTACAGCTTTAGCTCAAGCATACCTGCAGTGCTCATTAACTCCTACGATTATATTGCGGAGTCACAGGCGAATCCTACAGCCGTGCTAAAATCAAACCTGTGTGCCTTTTATATGCATGCATGTCGTCCTTTAATTTCGCTGGTCTCTAACGCGCACACACTCTTTTGCCATTTGATCTCTCTCGCATGTACACATTCACTCTCTTCCATTCGTCTTTGTCACCTTTCTCTGACCTTTGCCGCCAACTGGGGGGGAAATCCACCCGCTGGCTTGCAAAATACCACCTGCTACAGACAGAGCTCTGTTGGAGAAACGGGAGACGGAGAGAGATGACTGACAGGGACTTCATGAGTTAGAGGGCCCCTGTCTCAGCGCAGCTGCGGAGAGATCGAGACTGATAAAGATAGATAGAAGGAGTGATTCTCTCTCTCTCCGTCTCAAAGACATTCCTCTAGAGCGTTGGCAGTGGTTCTGATATTCCCCACTGTCGCTCTGGTATTTGAGGGTCTGCGTGCGGAGATTGATAGCTGAGCATTGCTATTTTTGACATGCTGGTGTCGACACGTCGACGCCACCCCACCAACAACAGCAGCGCCACAGCTGGGTACAATTTTCACTTGCACACTGACAGCGCGTCCTACACTGGAAGCAAGCGATGCGACAAACAAAAAGATGTAGTTAAGGTGCGTTCTCACTGACAGCAATTAAATCATGGGAGGTCGCCAGGTTGCTGTCTTGTTGTTGGTTGTTAGTAGATATTCTAAAGCCTGAAACACACCTAGCCAATGGTCGGGCGTCAGGCAACGTTGGGCCAATGGTGCAAATTTGTCAGGATAATATGTTAGGTACCTTTTTACCCAAGCATTCACAGAACACACATGTTAGTTTGCAGTCAGCTGTATTCTGTGTTCGAGTGCAGCTTTTTGGTTCGATGCTGCCGACTGAGGTGACAACACCATCAGTTTTTGTCGCCGCTGGTTCTTTGAAGTCAGCTTGGTGAGTGCCGGCTTTTACTCTACTGGTATCTGACTGCATTGCTTTTAATCCCATAGTCACCGGATCCCATCCCTGCTATTTTGCGTAGTCAAATTCACATTTGTTGCATTACTAGCGGTTGCGTATTCCATCTCAAATATTTAAAAATTTGTCTTTGCTAAATTACTACCAGTGTGAACACTGCTTAACATTGTCCACAACTATGTGATGATGCACCAAAACGAATGCAGTCCTGTAATCATAAAAATGCTGCAAAATGACAAAACTAAAATGCTTTACAGTTACCAAGCTTTGCATGCAACAATGCATGGAATAATAAAACTAATGGTCCATGCGTCTGCACTCAAATGTGTACTAAAATAAAACACTTCTGTCCGCAAACTATATTTTAGTTACGTAAAAGCGGAAATACACATGCAAGAAATGCGAAAAAAATGAGAATGGTCTTATTATAATCTAATGTGGTTAACAATGCAGCCCGGTCTCATGAAAATGCGTATAAATAATAGCCAAACTTGTCACATTGATATCCAAAAATGGATTTTGGCGTATATATGGCACGCATAGAATATGCAGTGTTCATGTGCATATATGCCACTTCATGCAACCCACCAAAACTAAAATGCTCCAGTATCTACAATGCATGCTGTTTATACTACTAGCTTTTGACTTTGCGCAACGCACTAAAACACACATAATCAACAATGCAAGCATGTGACTTGAAAAACTTAGATGCTCCCAGTACAATTTGCGTGCATGCAGTACAGGTAATGTCACTGATAATAACTGGGACATGCTAGTTTGCTGCATGGATATAATAAATCTCTGGCTGAAGATAATGTTGCCCTGTCGATTTATATGCATACATGCACCCTTTTCCCTGTTGGCTGGATACTATGTGCTCTGGTCTTGATCACAACAATCTAGCCGAATGTCTTTCTCTCTTCTGTAGTAAATGCCAGGGGCTCCAATCACGGACCTCCCGTTGAGCTCTTTGGCTTTGACTGACACAACATTCGGAAACACACTGGCATTTGAGTGTGTGCGTGTTTTTGTGTGTTTCCTTAAGTAGCATGGCACCCTCCACCCACATTTGATCTCCCCCCGCTTCTCTCTCTATCCGGTTCTAATCTGTGTCTCGTTTCTCTCACCCACGAACTCCTGCTCCCTAAAGACCGCATCCATTCAGCGTGAGAGAATTTCTCTCTCTCACAGTTTATACTGTAAGCTACAGCTGTATTATTGTTCTTTTGTCGGCTAACTAGACCAGACAGGTGTGTAACACTGGCGTGTATGTGGTTTCAAGGTTTAGCATGTTGGGAAATGACTAACTAGATCTGTCTGTCAGGAATGAACTGCAATGAAGGCGTTTTCAATTCGATCCAGAATTATGCACAAGCTCGCTAAATAATGAATATTTTTGTTTCGTCGTGCCTCAAAATCACGCTACTGAAAAATGTAGCGCCGCTACCTTTAGTTACTTCTTCGCTAACACTTCAGCTGAACTATGCTACACCTCACAAGCGTGGCAAACACTGCTCAGCGGAGCGACTGATTTTTCACAGAGGCAGTGAGTTGTGAAAACAGAGCTAGAGAGAGAGAGAGAGAGAGAGACGAGTGATGAACAGAAAAGAGGAAAAGCGAGCAGGACACAGCACTCCGCTCAGCCAGCGAGGCTCCGCTGCTCTGCGTGAGTGTGTGACTGTCTCATGTGGGCCCTTCAGTCCTCGAGGCGTTTTGTTCCCCCTCCTTGCGCCGGCCCCCAGCCCTGCTAATCCTTTTGAGACACACACACGCACACACATTTCCCAAGGCTCCGAGGCGCTCTATGCTGCTGCTTATCTCCGCACTCCACTGAGCTACGCCGCGCTACACACGCACACACATACGCACGGCAGATCTTAGCTCTGGCTCTAACACCTAAAACGTCTACACTGCAACTGCGCAATGTGACAAAACTAGATTGCTCCCGTTATACGGAATTTAAGATATCTTTACTAAAACCAAAGTTTCCGTCTTGTACTATAACTTGCGTATTCTAGTTTTGGCGCATTTGCATTGTAGACCACGTCATTGATTTTAACGATCTTTTGGTGTTGTCGCTTCGCTTTGCTTGTTTGCAGCGTAAACAGCTTCGTCAATTATAAAGGGAAAGTTCTGGTTGAGTCATCGCGAACACACATTTGCGGTGTAGAAAGCTGCGTTGTTTATCACGAGAGCTTTCTACTTTTGTTTCAATTGTGTAGACGACTTTGGTATTTAGCATTCTAGTTTGTTGCAACACACATTTGTGGTGTTGATATAATGGAAGCGTTGTAGTTGTTTGCATTGCACGCTTGCAGTGTAGACAGTTTCGTTTAATTTGACAGAACCATAGTAGTTTTGTTATGTTGCGTCACTCGCTAGCATTTTAGCTCTGTTGCGTTGTTTGCAATGATGGTAACATTGTAGTTTTATCACCTTGCGTCGCTTGCCCTGTCGAAAGATTTTGTCACATTTCTTGCTTGCAGAGTAGGTTTCATTGATTATAACGCATGGGTTTTAGTTGCATACTCACTTGCACTGTACACAGCTTTGTTAATAAAAGTGCGCAAATGATCTAGATTTGTCGCATCGCATGCTTGCAGAGTAGATTGCTTCGTAATGGCACTTTGTTTATATGCAGTGTAAACAATTTGCTTATCATAATGGAAACAATCTAGTTTTGTCATCTTGCGTCGCTCGCTTGCAGTGACGACGTCGTGTTTTGTTGCACTGCGTTGCATAGTGCAAGGATTTGTTGCATCACTCGTTTGCACTGTACACAGCTTTTGTTTATTTAAACGTCTGCTTTGTCGCATTTCTGCACACTTGCAGTGTAGACTGCCTTCTTGAGGTATTTTGCAGAGAAATTCACTACCTTGCTAAACTTGCTTGCAGTGTTGAAAAACAGTAAAAATTAATTAATGGTAGTTTTATTGTATTTTCCACTTGCAGTGTAGGTTTCATATATTATAATGCAAGCGTTCTAGATTTGTTGCATGACTCACTTGAAGTGTAAATAGATTTGTTGGTTATAATGCAAAAGTTGTAGCTCTGTCACACTTGCAATTTAAACTGCTTTGTTGCGGCATTCGGAAATATTCTAGTTTTGTCACATCGCTTCTCACACTTGCCATGTAGACAGTTTTATTGATTTTATTGGCAGTGTTCATGTGTTGTCGCATCACGGTAGACTCTCTGCTCTGCTCCACCCTGTAATTTACCACAGCTTTATCAATTTGCGTGGGATCGTTTAGTTCCTACACAATCAATATTTCACAATTCCGTAACTTAAGATGCTTTTAGGAGCCTCACATTTATTCTGGAGTGTTCGTTGAAGGGTCAGCCAGGATACAGATGTCTTGCAAAAGTCTGACTGCCATTAATTGTTTCTGGTGATAGGATGTGGTGAAATACGAAAGTAGCAGTATTATTTGGAATTCCTTAACTGAGGTAAAATCAATAATGAATACATTCATTCATAATATTAATGATCATTTTCACAGCCATATTTCCAAACTTTTTCGTAAATGTTTCATATGCTCTTTCTTCTCTTGCAGGCAATCTGTGATGCTATTTGGAAGAATTTCACAGATAATATGGATTCTGCTCATACACGTGTCTTCCAGTCGGTCTGTTTTTTATCCATCTTTTCTATTTTCTTTTTCGGCACGGACCTTCAGTCAGACTCTTGGCAGACTGTTAGCTGTCCCATAATCCTCTTTGATGCAAGAAGTAGAGGTCAGGGCAGGGTCATGGTTGCTGCGAGAGCACACATGCACGCAAACACATGCACCAGGAATTTTTTTCTAGGCTGACTTCCTCTGATCGCCGCAGATTTTCCCAACAGCGCAGTCTTTCGCTCTCTCGCTCTCTCTCTCGGAACATCTGTGTGTGATCGGAGTCGTGCATAAATTATTCTCCGGCAGCAGCGCCATGTCTGTGTCTCTCTTCTCGTGTGTTTTCTCTTGCGTCCTTTGACTATTTCAGATCACAAACAGCTCAGAGTTTCTGCTATATTGCAATGTATAAGCGGTGGTAGACGGACGTGTATGCTGTCTCACGTAGACACATATGCGGTGGTGCTGCTTTTTAAGGAGAGCGGCCTGTGCGTTGTACAGTTTCACATCTCTTTAACACTGCAGCACACGAAAGGACATCCTGTTTCCTGGAACGCACACACACTTTTTGTCCATTGAGCTTTAGGCACTCTCACTCTTTCAGTTAACCCTTTACAGCACCATTGTCTACAGATCTATAGAGCTGTTTAACTTTTTGTGTCTGCCATGTCCTGTCTGTCTTTTTTTGTTGGTCTTTCTGTCCTTTTTGTCTTAATTTGGATAAAAACATTTATATAAATTAAATAATACATACAAAGATGAGAGGGGAAAAAAGACAATACAGATGAAACAGACCGGAGAACAGAGATCAAAGATGAGACCCGAATGAGAAAAAGACAGCGCAATGAAGATAAATAGACTGCAGGGAAAAAAGCAGAAGAACATGGAATAAAATTGATCAAGATGTGATGTAGGGGATGAGAAATAGAAAAGATTGAAGATAAAAAAGGAGAAGAGATGGTTCAGAAATTTTTAGAATTTAGAATTTTTTGACTCATACACTCTTAAAAAATAAAGGTGCTTCACGATGCCATAGAAGAACCTTTTTGTCTAAATGGTTCCATAAAGAACCTTTAACATCTGAAGAACCTTTCTGTTTCACAAAAGATTCTTTATAGATAATAAATAAATGTTAAGAAAATGGTTTGTGAAACCAAAAATGGTTCTTCTATGCATCACCTTTTGAAGCACCTTTATCTTTAAAAATGTGCTCTAAAAAATAAAGGTGCTTCACGATGCCATACAAGAACTTTTTTGTCTAAATAGTTCCATAATTAATGTGAGATTGATGAACAAGAGACAAAAGACAAATTAAAAAGAGTTCAGGCAGAAATCAAAGAGGAGAAAGACAAACGAGAAAGGCATGAAAGGAAGATGATCAAGATGTAACAAAAGAAAGAGTGAAAGAAGAAAGTTAGAGTAAATATGAGAAATATATGAGGTAGTTATGAGTCAGATGTGAGACAGAACTGAGAAAGATAAAACAGGGAAAAAAGAAAGACAGCAATCTGAAAGGAAGAATGAGATACGATTAAGTTTAAATTAAAAACAGATTTGACAGATGGGAAATACATGAAACGAAGATCAAGATGAGAAAGAGATGAGAAATAAATGATACAGTAAAACCATAAAGCCATGAGTCATAGTTAAGGCAAATCAAAGAAATATGATGTAAAGATGAGAGAGATGAAACAGGAAAAAAAGATAAGACAGAGAAGAGAAAGAAAAAACGAGACAGGATAATATAAGAGACAGGACAAAGATGAGAAAAAAGACAGTGAAGAGAAAATGGCATAAGGACGGGTGATAGAGAGACGGCAGTCGTCAGGTGGAGAAGCAGTGACGGCCGAGTAGACACCTCTGCAGTATTTAGCAGAGACTGTGTGTGTGTGTGTGCGTGCGTGTGACAGCTTTTTGCATGACTAATGTGCCAGTGAGAGCCTGAGTCTGCGTTTACGGCCGCCCAGAGCTGCCCAAGACCAACAGCGCCGCCCGACCAATGAATATTTAAAGCCTGTGTGTGTGTGGGGCTAGGATCATTTATTAATGCCGGCGGAGGGAGAGAGATGAATAGATTGGCTGTGTACACAGAGCCAGGGCCAGGACGAGGTGAATGGCAGAGCAGTGTGTGTGTGTGTGTGTGTGTGTGTGTGTCACCCTGCGCTGTCTTCTGTTTGGTCTGAGGGACTGAAGCCCAGCATCTATTTATAGATCCATTATACATCCATTATTAATCTCTCCATCCAGGCCTGATGAAAAGAGAACCATCACCCGAGCAACCGGACCACAGACGCACACACAAACACACACACAAAAGCCAAGGCTAATCGCAGCGTGTGCGGGTCGCGTATGCTAAAATGGATGGCAATGTTTCTTTTCTGTTTACACGGGCAAATTTCACATAGTCAAGAAAAATGAACTTTTTTTGTAGTGTGGTACTATGATAATGTGTAACTTCTCAAAATACAGTATTTTGATGGCTACTGAATTTGGCGCAATTTCTGAGAAACGCTGATGAAAGTGGATCGGACTGAGCACCAAAACACACTTCTAGCCAGTCTCCAGCAGGGGGCGTGTCCACATAAAATGGGGCAGTTGATTGTGTTGTTTTTGGGGGCGGGTATCAAGATGAGTAGGTGTGTATTTATTTATTTTGGTGATTTCAAATATCGACTGTATTTCTCAGAAACTGCACCTTTAACAATGCAAACACGAGGGCGGAGCTTAACTATAGCTAACTATAGTATTCATTTTCGCTGGTTTGGTTCGCGGCTGTTTTTTTTTTTGTTATAGTCAAAAGTTGCATTAAAATGGACCTGGATGAATTCAAATTCACACGTTGCGTTAGCAACCTATTTTAATTCCGTAATGCAAATTACCTTTTTCTAAATAAATCAAATGCGTATTTATATACACTTAATATTAAGCATCAATGAGGGAAAACCTTGCACTAGTTGACTTTAGGGAGGGTGTGGTCATAAGTGCCTCTTTTTAACTAGTTTTATATGAACCAATCAGATGTGTGTTAGGATCTTAAAATAATTTTGTAGTGATTGTGATTGGTTTTATTTATTTATCTACAGCCTAGTCAAACATCTCGGTTTCCTTGATAGACCTAAATAATCTTGATTTAGCCCTTTTGGATTGGAAAAGTGTTTAACAGCTATTAAACAGTGCTTGTGTGTAAGGTGGAATCAGCCGGATGAGATAATTGCATTTAAAACCACAGATTTTACTCCCTGGGCCATTAACCAGCCCAGATTAACTTGCACCTTTTCACTGACAAAATTCATGTAGATATTTTACTTGAGCAAGAGATATATATATATATTTCTAGAACAGATAAAAGAAACACAGCAGACCAAGTGGGAAATGATTTGGCGCTAACGTTCAAAGACAGTGAGAAAACACTACACAAAAGTAGCCTAACTAACTTTTCGCTTTCCTTAATGTTATGCGTTTACCTCAAGATTTCTAAGCATTGTTTACCGCTGATGTTGATCTGTTCAGTTTCTCTGAGGTTGAAAGAGCCCTATATGACAACTGTGTGTGTAACGGTTGTTTAACCGCAAACCTTTACAACAGGGTTTTCCCCTCTACAGGCCTACAGGTGTGTGTTTGCGCGTATAGCTACTGAGGGACAGGCTGACTCATACCGAGAGTGTGAGGAGCTGACAACGAGCAAGAACGAGAAACCGTGAGTGAGAGTGAAAACACACGCGCACACAAAATGAGGAGACAGATTTCGCTCTGATAATGTGTGTGCGAAGGAGAAGCGATGTTTGTCGTTTACTTTGCCTAATGAATAATCACTATCGCTCCGAGTCCTCCCTCATTTTTCAAAACCTTGCGCTTTTCTGAGCGCAGCACGACGGGTGTGTGTGTGTGTGTGTGTGTGAGAGAGAGAGAGAGAGAGAGCGCGCGCCCGCCTCAGACAGGAGTGTGTGTGTGTGTACTTCCTGAGAGCCGAGCAGCATTAACTCTGCCTCCGGTTTCCAGCGGCGAGAGGAAGGGAAAATTAATTCTGCGCAGAGGAGAAAGCCTGCGCCCGCGAGAGAGGACGCTAAAATCTGAGGTACAACCCAACAGAAGGGGTCTGAAGAGGGTCAAGAGTGTACAGTACGCTGTCGTAAAACACACACACACACACACACTCACCCGCAACATATTGGATTATGACGGTGAGAGACGGAGCCGAGGATTTCTCATTTTGAACCCCTGACGTCCCTGTAATACATTTCTGATAAATGATTGTGTTTCAAAGTAATGAATTAGCCTCATTAAGCGGATGACTGGATCTCAAGAAAGGCGAGGGAAAAACTCCGAAGGGGGAGGTGCGGTGGTGGTGGTGGGGGGAGATTTCATCAGCGAGCGAGCGGAGATAAGAGAGCGCGTGTGTGCGCGCGAAAGCTAGGGCGGGAGAGAGAGAGAAAACGGGCGTGTGTCTGCGCAGCAGGAGAACAGAGGAGTGACGAGCTTTGTGCGGAGAGATGGGGCGAGCGAGCGAGCGCAGGAGGGAAGCCATGGAAGAGGGAGAGAGAGAGAGAGAGAGGGGAGGAGGAGGGAACCAGCCTGGTGGGAGATTAAGAAGGGCTGTTTTAGCACAGCGCAGGGCGCAACGTTCCCGCTGGCTTCTTATCTGGATCGTTGATGCTGCTCTGAGACGGCTCTGCACAGAGACTCTGCGCGCCTGTGCTGCCTGAGACGTGTTATCCTGTGACTCCTTTTTTTCTGTGCTGGTAGAGTCTCTGTGCTGATGCTTTGTTCACCTGTGCTGCATGTTTCCCTGTGCCCGTCCCTGTGCTACATAACAAAATTGTCTCAAAAAGATTTTTAATATATATTATATTATATTGTTTTGATTACTGTTGGAATTCTAGTTTTCATGTTTATATGTAAGAATTTTGCCATTGTGTTTCGGTTTTCATGTATGCATAGTTTTTATCTTTTGTTTCAGTTCTCTGTGTGTCTGTTTCTCGTGTCTGTAGCTCTCTTTAGTGGTCATGTTTAAGTTTGTGTCTGTATTCTGTTTGTCTGTTGTGTCTGTAGCTATTCTAGCTTGTTGCATGTGTCTGTTCCAGTTTTGTCTGTCGTGTCTGTATTCAGGTTTTATTTTTGTCTGTTCCGTCTGTAGTATTTTAGCTTTTTTGTTTTGTTTTGTCTGTTTTCTGTTTCTTGTCCGTTGTGTCTGTATTGTAGTTTTTGCTGCATGTATAGTATTGTCTGTAGTTTCTGTATTCAGTTTTTTTCTGTTGTCTGTTTTATTTTTGTTTGTATTCTTGTTTTGCGTTGCGTCTGTTTTAGTTTTGTCTGCTGTTCCTGTGTTCTGCTTTTTGTTGTCTGTTTTATTTTCGTATGTTGTCTCTATTCTACCTTTTTGTGTCTGTTTCAGTTTTGTCTGTCATGTTTGGATTCTGTTTTTCCAACACAGTCTCACGACCAATTCGTAGATGGCAAATTTGTGCACATTCATATAACCTCACTCGTACAATTTTGTCAAATTTGTCTAAACCGCAATGACCGATTAGGTTTAGGGGAGGGGTTAGGTGTAGGCCATTCGTACAAATTCATACGAATGGCAACTGGTAAAATATGTACCACTTAGCAAAAATTGTATAAATTCATACGAGTGTTAATTGTGTCTGTGTTTATTTCAAGTCTTTATTTCAGTTGTCTCTTGTGTCTTAACTTCTTTTCATCACTTGTGTATTCTACTTTTTTGCTTGTGTCTGTGTTTCAGTTCACTGTCATGCTTGTACATTTTTTATTCAGTTCTCTGTGTCACCTTTGTTTACTTTTGTCCGTATCTGTGTCCCCATTTGGTTTTGTGTTTTGGGTCTGTCTGTGGTGTCTGTATTTTAGTTCGTCTGTGCATCAGTTCACAGAAATACTGAAACAACATAGAAAATGTCAAAAGAATAAAACCATGAAATGGACGACACAGCTTTCTGTGTTATTTGTATTCTAGTTGTCTGTGTTTTGTCTGTGTTTCAGTCCCATCTATATTCTAGTTGCATGTCTTATCCCTCGCGATTCTTTGCCACGTCTCTTTTCTGATGTATTCCCATTCTCTATCACATCTATATACCAGTTCTTCACATTGCGTCTGTCTTTCGCATGTGGCGGTAAAAAGCTGTAAGCCTGTAAGCGTTCACCTCAACACAGCACATATGGAAACAATGGAGCCAACAGCTGTCACGGGGTGTGTTTGAGTGGCCTGGGAGATGGAGGGGCTTAGGGGATGGGTGTGTGTGTGTGTGCATGTTTGCCGCGTGCACAAACAAGTGGCCAAAATCAAACCCCACGATCTGTTGAGCACTGACATTGTGTGAGTGCAAGTGAGTCTTTGGGGAGAGAGCCCCCTGTTTAGTGAGAACAATGAATTGAATCGGAGGATAAGACAAAGCGGGGCAGGAGGCAAAATGTAGGCAATAAATTTCAATTGCGTGCTTTTCTTCCGCTCCGGGCAGTTACAGAGAGAGAGAAGTAGGGAGACGGATGAGAGAATAGGGAAAGCAATCTCTGCCCATCAACCATAAATCACTAACTAGCAAAAAAAACCTGGATATAACAACATTTTTCACTGAGCGCAAAGCCGAGATTAGGAACGCAAAGGAACCATTTCCTCCCCAAAACATGACCACACACATCGGCAATTGCATTTGTTTGATCTTTGTTTTTAAGGACATGCTTCTCATATAACCTCCCTCCTAAAGCTATTCGCTAACCATCCCGCAAATCTTGTCTCTGCTTGAGAGGTACGATACCTCTTTTATAGGAGTTCACGCACACACACACACACGCACACACTCAGTCTTCCAGTGCTGATTAGAAAATGCATTATTCATTATAAATCTGCA
>JAUMHR010000082.1:2999995-3018858 GCA_032361145.1 Enteromius fasciolatus
GCCGGCAGAAGTAATAACTATTAACGTATCAGGAAAAAACAGTATGAGGCTGCATTAAAATTTTAATAATTCATTAAAAAACTAGTGCTTTCTTTGTTCTTAGTTATCTCCGCGATGCGCCTTTTTGCATGTTTCATACGGATTACATAATCTGAACGTATTGGTTTTTCATATCGCTCTCTGTATCCTAGATATACACGGTGTTTCACACTCAGGTTCACAATGATTAAAACACCAGAAAGCGTGTCTTGTTTGCTTTCTTTATTTTACAAAAGCGCAATGTTATGTTGTTATCGTGAGTGCGCAAAAACTACATGTGCTGAACGCTTGACTAAACATTTACAGAAACGATTTGGACAAGCAAGTTTTGATTCAGAGGAGCAAGCTGGTCCAAACAAATTGGGCACTGGCCTAACTTTCAAGAACAACAACTGCGAATTGCAGAGTTTTGGATCAGGATCAGGAAAGGTCTGCAATCCAGGACTCGGGAACGGAAGCACAATGACGCTACAGGTCGACGCGGTGCCCACGAGGCTATCAGCCCAGCTTAAAGGTGAAATTTAACCACTGCTTCTTCACAGCCTCATCCTTCGGAAGCGAAAATAAAACAAATGTACTTCCACAGCATCTTCTCGACATTAGGATATCCACACAAATGAGCTGCAGCGTTTGACGGGAGTTTAAGTTACAACGCAAATGTGTTGAACTTCGCGGAAATTCAAATTTAAGCAATTTAAGCATCTTGAGAGTCAAATCCTTCTTTTGAAGAGGAGACAATAACTTTATTTATGATGCACAACTTTGCAGACTTTATGACGTTACACACTGCACAAAAAGGTCATTTTAAAAAATCAATAATAGGGGCATTTCAAGACCTGTAGTTCTTGTGAAAATGTAGCATATTTTGCTTTACAAAGATTATAAAGCTTTTTTAATTTGTAAAATTCACATGTTTGTCTCAAAAATGTTTGTCTTTCTCAAATTTTCTTTGCAAATTACATAAAATACTGACAACTTGTATGAACCAGTAAACAGACACGATACTGGCAGATATTCAAACAATAAAAATAATCCTAAATTCACACAACCTCAATGTTCCCATTTTTAGTTTCCATGCAAATGCAGTTTCTTTTGATTTTCAAAGATAAATAATAGCTTTTCGCTTGTAAAATTCTCGCGTTGGCCACAAAAATGTACATGTCATTTTACATTTTCTATGCAACTGACATGAACTTGAACATACTAGCAAACTGATACAAGAAATACTGGTATTAATTCATTCACATATTTGTATTGAAATTCTTGTTTACCTCAGAATTGTGTGTTTTGCACAACTTCTTGGTACAAACAACTATGTAAAGCTGAAATACTCAAACTTGCAGGAACAGTTTTCATTCACCTTGAATACTTGAACATGGCAGTGTAGTGAGACAATGCAGACCGGGCTCCATTCAGTACATTTATTCGCCTCAAAAATGTACGAGAGTCGCTGTTTGTTTGGCCACAAACAACAGAAGAAAACCAGACATTTTTATGCCGATTATACACACATGCACACGCGTCGAGACCGTGGTAAGCTCAGATGTTCCGTGAAAGCCCCCAGACAGAATTTTCCGATAAACAGCCACACGCTTGCAAGCATACGGCCGCGCTATGGGGGAAATAATGACATCATGGTCACGGCAGGTCTGCTGGCAGAGCGTAGGCGACTGTGGGCCGGGGAGAGGAAACGCCACTGTGTGTGTGTGTGTGTGTTTCCTGAAAAGGCTGGGAAACACTAGCGTCGGCTGGGGGAAAAACCTTTGAGGTTGTTCATCAAGCTGTTCATGGAATCCGCGTGTTTCACCAGCGGAGACTTCCAGCGGAGAGAAAGGAAAGGAAGGATTGATGAGGTCCGAAAGACGATAGTAGGTGAGAGGAATGAAAAAAATGACAGTCCAATAGCAAACAGGTTTAAACTGCAGCGGGGGAAAAGAAAAAAACAACAAATGTCTGAAAAGTGTGGCTTTTCCAGATGAGCTTTCCACATGCTTTCAGTGGGAATATTTGAGCTAAGAATGTGTCCTGGTGTCGTGTGGCGTAAGGAAAGACTGTGATGATGTGTTTTACATGTCTTGGAGGAGTTGAGAAACACGACGTGGCACATGTGACCTTGACTTTCATCTCAGGTGTGTCTGAACGAGCGTGAAGACATGCTAGTGCTAGCGCTTTCAGCAGAGCCGGTGCATGGGTAGTGAAACGTGAACCACTTTCAGAACCGAACTACATTTCCACTAACCTGAAAATCGAACAATGACGTAACAGACTGCACTCAGGTGTTGCGTTTTGAGCGGTTGTTAAAAAATGACTGTCTTGGTTTCTCCCTGCAGTCCCCCAACTTTTAACATAAAGCTGAAAAAAGCTTTCTATTGTCTATTTGCCCAGAATCCAACTGAAAGTGGATGGCACTTAATAGTTCATTCTGTACCAAAAGACATCTGCTTACTGGCCAACCTCCGCTAGATAGAAATCAAGGATGAGATGCTAGCGTTTGAGTCATCTTTGGCCGGAAGACATTGACATTTTAAGACAATCGATTAATACAACCAGACTTCAAGGAGTGTTTGGTCAGATCTTACAGCTCTCTGAACCAGAAATGACCTTCTGGTTCCCTCGCGGACAAATAAAAAGACCCGTCCTGCTGAGATCAAACTTGAGTCTATATTTATAAAACAGATAGTTACGGCTCTAAAATTTGATTTGATGAGGCCATGATGAGTATTCATCTGAATACTGATACTATTTATTATTATCTATTGATAACATTAATAATTGCTTTTAGAATAATGATAACAGTAATGGATTTACTTATTGACCTGTTATTCAACTGCTGCTGCTAATTATAAATAATGAGATGCTGAAAGCTGTGATTGGTATTAACCTTCAATCAAAATAATCACTCTAGTGGCTAATAGAAAAAAAAAAACTTCTTTTATACACAAAAGGAACCTTTTTGATCATTGAAGCAAACACATGGTTTCAACTCTGAAGATATCAACGTACACACGCTAGGTTTTCTTTCCGAACATAGCATGGGTTTTCCCAAAACGACTCCAAAGTTTGACAGAGGAACTGTCAAAACAAAGCAAGTCGTCTGTTGAAGCCCATTTAGCTAAAGCATAGCACAAAGACTCGCCCGAGACCATTTCAAATAAATGTGTGTTTCTGCTCATGCGGAGCGGCCGGGACTTCAAAATTTGTTTGCTCAACTACCTTTGTTTACTCCAGGTTTTCTCTGGCAGAACATGCATGCAGCGGCACAAGAACGTGTTTATGTCTGTGTGTTTTCCTGCTCGTGTTTACCAGCCAGACCAAAACTACCTCATAAAACCACACATTCCCATCAGACTTACCAAGGAATATTCCAAGTTATTTTCAATGGACCATGTCTGCGGCGTGTTGCTGATTACCACATACAATCACTTCAATAAGTGTATTTACTCTAAAACAGTCAAAGTTATTATAACCTTTAATTACAACTGTAAAATGGAATTGCTAAAATCAGGATTGTTTCCAAACAGGTTTACCACAGGAAACCCTTTTAATTTGTCTTGGTTTTAGCTATGCTGTATTAGAATATACCTACATATTATATGATAGAAAGTCAAAGGCAAAGATGGATAAAATAACAAACAGACAAACAAATAAACAGAGAGAAAAAGAAAAAAATCCCCTAGTGGCAACAAATGGAATTGCTAAAATAATGATTGTTTCCAAATAGGTTTACCGTAAGAAAGCATTTTAATATATATATATATATATATAATATATAATTTATATTGTTAAATTTAACTTATTATAAATTTATTCTATTTTTAAAATTATATTATTATTTAAATAAATTTTCTTTAGCACATAAATATTTCTACAGTAGTTTTTTTCCCCGCCCAAAAATCAGCCATCATAAATGAATGTACAGTGTGTGTTTAGTAAAAAGCACCTCTTGTTATGCAAATTCTAAGAGTATGTACATTACAGTGTGTATATATGTTTGTGTGAGCCTGTGTCTGTAGGGGAAGCGTGAGTGTTGATCAGCTGGGAACAAGCGTTTGTGTGTGTATTTGCGTGTCGGGCTCCCCGTGGCGCTGCCTGCCAGGCGCTGTCACCAGCCCGTGATTGACAGCTCTGATAAGCGAGGAGGCAGGCTGCAAATTCTGCCAGCGCACGTCACGCTCAACGCACGTGTGTGTGTATGCGAGGCAGCCTGCGAACGCTGCCAATGTACGTCACACTTACCCTGTCGGCCTCGTATCAGTCTGAGAGGGAGAGAGAGAGGGAGGCAGTTAGCGGAATGAAAGACTGCCGCAAGCCGGAGAGGGAAGTAGAGCGGGGAAGAGTGGAGAGAGGGAGGGAGACAGACTGTCAGGCGAGAGCAAAGTCACTGGGCAACATCGGCCTACTTGGTGTGTGTGTGTGTGTGAGTGTGTTTTAACAGCACAAATACACAAAAATGGACACTCACAGGTCAGAATATTTCAGGCTATTTTTCTCAAAGTAAAAACGCATAAAGCCCGTCCCCAAGAACGATAACTGTAATTGTAACTGTAATTGATTACTGTAAACTGTTACTCTGTTTCAGGTGGGAAGCGTGCAATCTGCAAATGTGTGCAGTTGATGATGCTCCCAAAAGTGTGCGATCACACTGTTTTTTTTTCGTTTTCACAGGGAGAGAAGGGGAAGGAGGATTTGTTTTGGGAGGCAAGGCCTATGAATGCCCCGGCTGTAGTTACTTGGTGTGACCTATATCGTTAAACACTTACAATGCAAAGTTGCATAGTCACACAGTCACATACATAGGACTGTATACATTTTTGTGCACAACCGTATGTTATACATAAGCTAACATGAGTCTATAATTGTTTTATATATATATTAGTTTTTTGACATTTAATTAAATTGCCTTAAGATTACAAAATATTGTTGAGTTGTGCAAGATTGTGACTGTATGTAAAATATGCTGCTTAAACTTTCTTGACAATACAGTACTTTGTCAGAGTTTAGTGCGCAAAATTTGACTGTGTGGTCTTATTGACATCAGTGCATTTGCAGTGTCTTCTGACTTAAATTATGCATTTTTTTTGGGAAAGTGTCTCAAGTCTTTTTTTATTTTTGGAAAACACTCAAAAATTTTGGATTTAAAACCATGATAGGATGGAAAAGATTTTTTGCCATTTTTTTTTAAAACCCTGGAGTGGGTTTATGTTTCATGATGTGTCGTAGACATCTATTATATTGCTTCCAAAAAGATCAAAATGGATGATAAAGTTTTAAAGCTGGAAAAAATGTAGGCTGTTCTAGATTTCACCTCAAGAGTTACAGCGCAGCAGCAAAGTTAGGTAACTTTGCCTCAAAGTTTACACAAGTGTTTACCTCAGTATTTAGTTTTTATATTTTACCACAGAATTTTGGAATTTACCTCAACTTTTATTTCATATTTTATGAGTTTACCTCAGAGAAGTTTACTTCATATTTTAACTGACAGTTTACCTCATATTTACTTCTGATTGTACCACATTAAGAGTCTACTTCGGTTTACCACAGACTTTACATCAGATTTTACCCTACACTTTACACTCTTAAAAATAAAGGTACTTAATGATGCCATAGAACCCTTTTTGTCTAATTGCTTCCTTCAATAACCTTTAATATGTGAAGAAACTTTCTGTTTTACAAAAAGTTCTTTGCGGGTCTCTTTAGATTATAGAAAGGTAAGAAAAAGATGGTTCTTTAAAAAACCTTTGACTGAATGTTTCTTTGTGGAACCAAAAATGGTTCTGCTATGGCATCGCTGTGAAGAACCTTTTAAGCACCTTTTGTTTTTAATTTTATTTGCCAGTCTACTTTGCAAAATTTTACCTCAGTTTTTGTACATGACCTCAGGTTTTACCATAGAGATCTGGTAAGTTTGTTTTAGTACTATTTTGGACTAATTGGCTGGCATTTTTATTAGTCGCTGTAGATAAAAGTGTGTACTTATTAATTAATTATATACAACCCAAATTCCACATTTTTTAAATTTGAATGAAATCAAAACTAAAAGACAATAAAATCACATGAGCCAATATTTTATTCACAATAAAGCACTTTTACACTTTTGTCCACTTTAATGAGCTCATTTAAAATCTCAAAAAAGTTGTCATGAGGGCAGCAAAGGGCTGAAAAAGCAAAAAACATTTTTGCAAAGGTTCAGCTGGGAGAACATCTAGCAACTGATTAAATTAACTGACATCAGGTCTATAAAAGGGATGTTTTAGGGAGGCAGAGTCTCTCAGAAGTAAAGATGTCAGTGCACAACAAAAAATGGCTTTAATTACTTAGAATATTTGTCTTGTTTCTAGTCAAAATATTTAAAAAAAAATTCTTAAATCACAAGATATTTTGTCTTTTACTGACCCTACTGGCAGATAATTTTACTTATTTTACAAGGCTATATATCTTAAGTCATTATGCTTATCTAGTAAATGTATCTTGATACTTAAGTGGCGAAATCTCTTTTCGTAAGGGACAAGGCTGAAGACCCTTTTTGGATGTTCTCATACGACTCTGCATCACTCATCAGCATGATTCTGTCATTGACATTACTAAATGGGCCCAGGAATACTTCCAGAAACCTCTGTCGGTAAACACAATCCACCGTCCCATCTGACAGATGCCAACTAAAACTTTTTCATGCACAAACAAATCCATATGTGAACATGACCCAGAAGCGAAGACGTGTCCTGTGGGCCAAGGCTTATTTAAAATCGACTGTTTCAAAGTGGAAAAGTGTTCTATAGACAGACGAGTCAAAATTTGACATTCTTGTTGGATATCACGGAGACTGTTTAAAATCTAGGATCTGATGGAATGGGGGTGCATAAATTCGTACGGGATGGGCAGCTTGCATGTTTTGGAAGGTTCTATGAATGCTGAAAGGTATATAATAGTTTTAGAGCAACATATGCTCCCCTCCAGATGACCTCTATTTCAGGGTAGGCCTTGTGTATTTCAGCAGGACAATGCAAAACCACACCAACACCAAAACTCCACAAGCTCATAACCTCGATACCCAGACATCTTCGAACAGTTTTGAAAAGGAGAGATTCTACACCATGGTAAACATGCCCCTGTCCTAATTGTTACCAGTAGTAGAAATGTGCATAAAATTGTACAATTTCTCAGTTTAAACATCTGCTAGATTATCTATGTTTTACTGTGAATAAAATATTGGCTAATGTGATTTTTAAATTCTTGTAGTTTTCATTTTACTAAAATTTTAAAACATCCAAACATTTCCGGTTGTATGTAAATGACAAGTTTTATCAACCCACAGACTGTCTAAGAAGGATCTGCGCTGTAAGGTGGTCCAATGATGAAGTACCCAGCAGTTATCAGTTACAATGCGGCCTTGGCAATGTCATTCTGTTCAGGATGCCAGAGAACGTGCTGCCATTAACTCAACCCTTGACACCATCAAGATCTTGCTCAATATCGACAAAACAGACAGAAAGTCGACCTCCAAGGAACTCAGCGAGGTCATTCACTGCATGGATTCGGCCACAGTCCCAGGTAATGACAGCATCTCGCTGGACCTGATTAAACACTGTCAAAGTTTGTAATTTTACCTTCTACGTGAGGTCATTACTCCGTGCCGCTTGTCGGAAAGCTTTAACTCATGCAGTTCATGAGTAAGGATGAGTAATGTCTCCTGATCTCAATCATCTTGGGATCATCATCTCAATTCCCTGAGTCTGAGGGGGAAAATGTGGAGCATTTGGAAGGATATGTGCTGGTTTTCATTTTGATGGATTTGTGTGGCATCGTAGAGGCTGGTATTCAGATGGTTTTGTTTTTTATGTCATGCACTTTTCATGGTAAATCTGATTTCTCTCAGTGCACGGAAACCTTGAACTGAGTAATTATAGTGATAGTGATTTCAAACGTTACCTATACCACAAAAGGGTAAAAATCCTTTTAGATCAAAATGACTGTAGAAGTTTCACTTTAAGTAAGTAGTAGTGACTACGTATTCATAACAAGTGTTCTGGATTCTCCGCTGTGTTACCTCAAGGCCTTACTGACAGTTTGTAATGCTTCATGGAAATCGTGTAGAAGACCTGGTAACCAATCTCAATAATTAAGATTAACTGCATGGTGGAAATGTGGCCTCTCTGTAGATAAGAAAAGAGTGAGTTAAGTACAACTTCCCTGAACCACCTGTGTGTTCACACACACACATAGTATAGAAAGATTAAAAACTGCATCTGTGAGTTACTGTGTAATTTCCAACCCACTTATTACATACCTACTGCTGTGTAATATTTTACAGGAATTAAATACTGTAAACATTTAAAAATGTAATTTTATTGCAAATAAAAAACACAATCATAAATCTTTATCATGGAAAGAAGTGGAGCATAAAAGGCTGAATAATTTTGTTAGTATTATATTATAATCCTAACCTTTATAGGTTGATTCCCTGAAAAGTGACTCTGTGGAACTACTTAAACAATTTCAGTATATCCCGACCAGCATTTTATTCGACTAATAACAGTAAATTGGATTTCTGAAAGCACAACCGTATCTGCCAGTTTAAAATTCTCATGCAGCAAAAAGTAAAGCTTTGTTGACGTTTGGCCCCATTACAGTGTCATTTTTGCAAATCTGGCCTTTCCCATTTATGTCCTTAAACCACACCATTTTACATTTCATAATGTTTTAGCTATCATCTGTGCCTTTTATTATTATTCAAACCCATTGCAATAGAAATTAGTAAAAAATTCAATTTCTACTCTGATTTGTATCTATTAAAACTACTTTCATTGGTGTAAATGAGCTGAATCAAGCAGCTTTTAACATTTAACTGTGTAATCTATTATTAGCAGTCACTTGGAAAAGAAATGACAGAATAATTCCAAAGACCCAAAAAATATATTGCATTTTGATTTCATATAATGTTTATTTTAAACTATGGTTTTCCTTGTTTCCTACAAGTGAATATTCCTCCATGTTTGATTTTTGGGGAGCATCATTACACGTACCACTCTGCATGCAACGTAATTATCATGAAATAATGTCAAACATTACAATCCACTACTGCGCGGATGATAAAAGTAATTTTTATGAAGTTAAGAAAAGAATTAATTTTAGGTTCAGGTTGCGTCACAATTCTCTCTCTATGTGTCCTCTGCCGTGTTTACTCGTACGCCAACTAACGACCCGACAAACGCGAAAACAAACAGCAGTAAGATGGCCGACTCCCGCGCGCGGCAGGAATATCTGACATTCGTTTGTTCCGTCGCCGTCGCTCCGAGCGACAGAGGCCAATTACTGCAGCAGCCGCGTGACCTTTAGCATGCAGATGAGCCATGCAGTGCACACGCTTATGTGTGTGTGTGGCCAGTAAATATTACCGGGAACGGAAGAGCAGAGCCATAATGACGCGCAGATCGTTAGAGGCTCGTTAGGGAGCTCGAGACGGAGGATATTAAAGAGCAGTTAAGAGCAAAACGCAGACACGCACACCTTTCTACAAGACTCTCGCGTGCGCACACACACTTGCACACACATGCTTGCATTTACACTTGTCTAACTCACACATAAACGCGTGTGAGCAATGCTAAGAAATGGACACATTTCTAACTTACACAAACATACATATTTCATGTAGGCCACACACATTTACACATCCTGTCTTCTACGGATCACCAAAACGGTCTGACACACATAAACACATTCTTCCTACTAGCACATATATAGACACTTTACCTGTCTAACATGCACCACATAATTCACCTGTCTATCATACACAAACTTCCCCGTCTACATGCTTTACCTGTCTAATGTGCCCATATACCCACAATTCACCTGTCCAACATGCACGCACACACACTTAAAGAGCTTCGGAAGTTCTGTGTGTGTGTGAGCGCTGCGCTGCCGGGGTCTTTCAACACGCTGGCATTAGTATTCACAGACAGCGCTTCCCTTCAGTGCCTGAATTAATTTTCCACCGTGCGTATGTGTGTGTGTGTGAGTGAGTGAGTGTGTGTATCGCATCACAGAGCACGCGAGACCGCGGCAGAGCGAGCGAGAGACAGACAGTGTGTGGTGATCTCCCTGAGTCTCAAGCCTCTTTTCCTGTAATTTTATTGCGATTTAAATACTTCACTTGTCTAATGCATGTAATCTGACTAATCAGTGCAGGAAATTGCCCACAGTCTGTTTCTAAAGAGGAAACCGTTCTGTGCCGAACCCACCGCAGAGAGAGAGACAGGCTTCCGACGGAAAGCAGCGTGCGCGAAGAACGAAGATTGAGCGTGTGCGTGCGTGAGCGTGCTATTTGTATTCCTTCCACGTTCTCCGCAGCACACCGGATAATTCCGCTTTTTCCTCTTATTTTGATATATGCAGCTCCTGAGTCAGCGTGCGCCTGCGAGGACGTGCTTTTATTGCGCGCTCTCTCTCGCTTGTCTGTCGGATGAATAATATGCCGTCCAGGGGGCCCTTGTGCTGTACGGACGGGAGCGAGAGAGAGATTGCCGGTTCGTCGCTTTCCCTCCGTGCTTTCTTTTTTTTTGCAGGCGCATGTGTGCCTGCGTTTGATTGAAGACCTCCGGCGTATCCGCACACTGCCGGCTAATTAATTGATCGATTCGGCACGTGCAGAAGGCCTGCCGTCTCGTTCGACGCGCAAGACGCTCTCGCTAATTGAGATTCCGTGTTCGTGCACGCTAAACATTTGGAAAGGTCTCTCTCTCTTGTTTATCCCGTAAACAAATGCAAAACGTTCCTCCTTGTTGCGCTACAAACTAATGAAGTCACGCAAATGCTCTTTTAAAAATGTTCTTTCGGGGAAAGGAACTGCTTTTTTCTTCTACATCCCTGTATCTTTCTCTCTCTTCTAGGCGGTTTCCCGCTGGGATGTTTTTGAGAGAGGCAGAGCCGGTAATTTCAGCACGGCAGACAATGCGATCCGCAGGCGTTTCTTTCCCCCGACACGCGGATCCTGTTCTATCTTCCTCTTCTTTCTCCCCGCCGTTCCTGTCCATCCTCCTTCCTGCGTATCCCCCCCCTGCTGTCTCTCTTCTCTCTCCGTCTAGGATGAAAGCTCGGAATCACAAAAGTGTTTATGCCGCGCAGAGAACACCTGGGCTCAGATCTGCGTTTAAAGTCGCAAAGTGTCGTTCCCACATCACACGGTTGGGATTATCAGTCAGCATGCGCGTGCATTTGGCATGCACGAGTGAGCGGCCTGTCAAAGACAAGCCCCGCATCGCAAGAAACACAAACCATTTGTATGACCCCTTCACCTCTGAATACCGCCTCCGAGAACCACACACACACACACACATATGTGCACATGCCCCTGGGGAGAAGGTGCGTTCATTAAACAGTCTGGTTATGCCAACGGTAATGTGGCGTAGAAGGAGGGAGGGAAGGGGGTTGGGGCGGTAGTTGGGGCAATTAGAAGGTAAATTGAATATGAGTCATCGCACTGCCACACAGGGGCTTAAACGCTTCAACCGTCGAATAGGAAATTACCTGGCTGAGAGGGCGTGAATGTTGTTTCATTTATGTATCATAAACATAAAACCCAATGTGTTTTAAGTTTCTTGTATGATTAGAATTGATTTATTCTTTCATCTTTGTTAATTTGACAATTTAATCCAGTGCAGTTTTGTGAACTGTAAGATTTTTACTTCTTATACTTTTTTACTGCTTGTTTATAGCAAACTACAGTTCATACAACTTATATTTTCTGTTGTGTTATCTCGACAGTACTATGATTGACTGTATATAACAAAGCTAGTGTATGGATGTATTATTTATTGCACAGTTTTCGCTCATTGCATGTGATTGTGTGTATGTGTGGTAGTCAAATACACAAAAGCTAGCATTTGTAGGTATATTACTATATACTAAGTTATATCAGTATTGTATTTGGTAACACTATCGGGTATGTTTAGGGTTAGATTTGGTGATGGGCATATTTTTAACATGATAGAGCATTAACTTTTAGTAACAGTCCCGGATATTTCAATTCTGAACCACCGCAATACATACTTATATCAACATAATAAAACGTGCCAGGGTTAATGTATTGAACGTGTGTTTTAGCACCACTCAGTGGACATTTCTCTTTGAAACTGCTGCAAAATGTGCCATAAGGCATGTAAAAACGGTGTTGCACAAAAGTGTACAAAAAGTACATATTTTTATGAGACCAGTTTGGTAAAAACGCAAACGTAAACTTTCGCAATTTACAATAACGTATTTAATAAAGCAATTGTACATATATTATAACTGCATGTTTGTTTTATGTAGTGCATCCAGTATATCAAAATGTACTTTTTTAAAAAACTTTTGCTGTTTTTTGACAAATTATACTATGATCAACTATAGTCAACAAATCCAGCATATGGTTATAGTTTATTTGTAGGTAGCGCAGTTGTACTTGAGTGATTGTGTGCAGCCCTTTTTGCATGGCATAACTTAAAAATCATCATATATTGAAATTTTTCCACGCTAGATTTGTACAAATTTATGAAAACTTAAATAGAATATGATATTCAGCAGAGCCAATGTATCTATATTCTTACAGTAAGTTTACTTGTAGCTAGCGCAATTATATTTGGACACATTTTTGCAGACTTGTTTGAACAGCTTGTTTACGACAAAAGGAAAAATCAACGTATATTGAAAGTTTTTTTTTCACACTAGAGTTTTACAATTTACTAAAACTTCTCAATTGCGTATTGCGACTTTTACGTTTATTTTTTAAATACGTGAACGGTTTGTTACAGTTCTTTTTAAAACTTTTTTTATGATAAATAAAAAGTGAAATTTGTATTTGTATGTTTACATTTAATAAATTGTAGCATTTATACAACAGCCTACTTTTAGCTTTTATCCAATCCAGAAATTTTTACTGTTTATATTTTTACACATTTAGTGCTACAAACAACTATATTCATCTATTCTGTTGGCTCTACAGACTGTCCAAGTGCACATTTATTTGTACCTAGTGAATCCAGTGTATGAGAATGCATGTGAGAGATCATTTATGTGTGTGTGCTAGTTCTGTCTGCTCTTGCTCGGCGAGTTCATGGTGCGTAACACACCCCGGCAACCTCTGCAGCGGCCGACGCACCTCTTTCATCTCCCATAATGCCCCTCTCTGATCCTCTGCCCGCTAGCGCTCACGGGGAGGGGCTGTCAGCCACGGCTGATTAGAGTGTGTATGTGTGTGCGTGTCAGGGAGGGAGGGACTCTATTTTAGACTCCAGAGATCAGCCAATTAATTTCTTCATTCATGTCTGATTGCTTTGCTCCGGCGTAACGTACAATTATTGTATTTGCCACTCAGGAGTAGCACTCTACGGCCTGGACACACACACACACCTCCATTCGAAGAGATGCATACGTCCATACACACATATTATGTCATTTGACCACATGGTTTGGCTTTCGACCTGTCGCAGCAAAGCAGAGGTGAACACTTTTGCCTCTATCTTTTGTTTTCAAAGTTTTCATTTAGATAAAATAGAGCTGTTCATGACCTTTGTGCCATAAGTGAGATTTACCAAAACAAAATGGTGTTTTCTGCTTTTATTAGTCATATTTAGCATGCATTTTGTTTGCTCAGTTTTCATCAGCCTTATAAAAATGTTTTTGAGCCAGATTAATTAAGATCCAATTCATCTGCAGAATTCAATTATATAATCAGATAGCTGGTTTCAGCTACTTTTTGTTAGTTCTTGTAGTGTCGCCAAGTGCCTTTTCAAAGCTCGACTGTAAATGATAAGTAGTTTCGGAAGCGGGTTTTGAAAGGAGCTTCGCCAACACTGGTACATTCGGTCATCATAAGCGAGGAAAAGCGCAAGACGGAAACATCAAGAGAGACGGGAAAGTCTGAACTGGGCCGCTCGGCTTTGAAATTGGTGGGGCGAGACAGAAAATGTCAGGAAAGAAAAGATTCAGAGACCACGAGCGAGAGAAAAAGGCATAAAGAAGCGGGGAGAAAAGACGCGACAGGGGAAAAACGTGTGCGATTATATGAGAACAGGAGAGCCAGATCACAGACTACGAGCCCACTCTACATTCAGCCCAAGCAATTAGAGACCCGCGACCACAGACGAGAAAGAGAGAAAATTACACTTCCTCATTATTCAAATCACTTCTTAGAAAATGAGGCACGTCTCTCTCCATCTCTCTCTCTCTCTGCTTATCTCTTTTCTTCCCTCTGTTCTGTGCTCTGCGGCGATGGTGGTGTTTGCGTTCCCTCTCTCTTTCTGCAAAGATAAGCCCCTGGAAAACGCTGTCATTACTGTCCCTCCTTCGCTCCCCCCGCGGGGTTAAATGATTCTCCTCGCTCTGTCACTCCACTCGTTTCTTTATCTATCACTTTACCAAACCCGAGTGGGATCGATACCCCTATCGACTGCAGGATGCTCTCTACACACTCGACTTCCTGCGGAAGGGAGGAAGAGAAGGAGGGAGGGAGAGCGAGGAGGTGAAGGGCCTTTCGGTTGGCGTCACTCAATCGCTCCGTTCTTAGAAATTGGACTTGGAAATGAGGCAGCCAGGAATAATAGCTCTCTCTCTCTCCCTGTGCAGCGGCATATTAGCCGGGTTAGGCACCGGAGAAAGCTCTGACAGACAGATGAGATGCGTTTTGAGACCTGGGCTAGGTTGAAATCAAGTGGGAATCCTGCAGATTGGATTGAACTGCACCTTTTTGCAATCCCCGTTGGCGTGTTTTCATTCAAAATTCACCATTTTCACAATTGCATGATTTTTGGCATGTTGGCAAAAACGTTTTTTCTTTACATTCATGCATCGGATCATCCATCCATTTTAAAACCAAGAGTTTGCTGGATTCTCTTACAGTGTAAACTGTGTTGTTTAAGCATCTGTCAACACAACATCTGATCCATATTTAAACTCATTCTCTCAAAGAAACAACTAGTGTTGTTATTGTTTACTAAAACTATGGAAATTGTTTTTTGGCTATTAAAGTAACGCTAAAATAAAATAAAGTATAAAAAATTGTAAATCTTGCGTTGGCAGCTAAGCAAAATATCTTATAATACATAAGGGAACACTTTATTTTACAGTTACACCTATTAGCTGCTTATTAGCATGCATATTACTATAATATTAGCCATTTATTAGTGTTAATTAAGCACATATTAATGCCTTATTCTACATCCCTAATCCTACCCAATACCTAAACGTACTAGCTATTAATAAACAGCAAATTAAGAATTAATTGACGGAAAAATCGTAGGTAATAGATAACAAGTCTTACCTATAATATACCTAAAATATTTTCTAATTAAAAAATATTAATAAAAACCATAATTGTTCTATTTTTGATATACTATTATAGTTTTTTTGTGTGTGTGTGTGTATATATATATAATACAAAAATAAAAGCTAATTCAAAATATTAATAAATGTATTACTAATCAATGTTAATTTAGTTTATGATTTTTAGTTATTTTGCCTTTTTTGTGTTGTAGTTTTGTCAATTTTATCATTAGTTTTAGTTATTTTAGTAAAACGAGTAAAAATTAGATTTCTTGAGGAATTATATATTTTTTATATTTTTATATCAACTATTTTTATATATACAATATTACAATTAATTATTATTATTATTTTTTAAATTTATTTATTTTAATTATTATTTCAAGTAACAATTTAGTTTTATTAACTATATTAAATCCAAAGTTCCGTCATGAAACTCTAAATGGCTCAGTTCTAAATCAAACTATTTACCATCACTATAACATTGGTTCTTTTTGTAACAACAGCCAATAAGCATGCTGCTCTACATTACATTAAAATACTGAGCCAGAAACCCTCCACCATCCCCAGCTCCACCTGTATAGATCTGCTACGGGATGATTCGTGTATGCTGCATAGTGAGGGTTACTTCATATATGTTAGATGCGCAGCAGCAGTATTTCTAACATGCTCACAGCAGTACGTTGAGGATGTATTAGCAGTAGCAAACCTTGGTACTCACTCTGTCGCAGCAGCGGCAGAACGTCAGATCAATTCCCCATTAACGCTGTCATATACATTACCATGCCAATCCCTCAGAGAGCTGTCATGACAGAACATTGTTTTACTCGTTTTACTCTGCAGTCTTCCAATCTGGCCACCTGGTTTAAGGAAGAATATCTGATTCATTATTCCACCGGACTACACTTGCAATCTCCAGCCTTGCTCTCCAAATCTCTTTTAAAACTTTATTTCCTTCAATTTTCTTCCCCTCTAGTCCCTCATTTTCAGCAACAGACCGAATACCGTCAGTTTTTTTTCGTTAAAAATGACTAAAAGTTTCCAGTTTTAGATTCCGTTCTGAGATTCCAGTGTCGGCACACACACAAAAGCCGAACAGACGGCTCACAATGGTCTATAAAAGCGTTAACCCCGAGCAGACAAAGAGAAATGGAGTGTGTAGCAGAGAAGAGAGAAATCATAAGTGTCTGGGAGATTTACTCGGTGTGTGTGTGTTTGGTCAGCTCTCAGGCAGGCCTGTTTGATGTGAATCTCCGATCGGGTTTCTTTTCATGTACACACAAATGCAGCTGGCGCACACACTCGTGCATCACCGCGGCTTTGAAGGCAGCAGATGCGGAGTTCTGACGGAGGGCAGGTGTGTAGCCTGTCTCTCTCTCTTTGTCTCTCTCTGTCCGTCCCGGGGCAGGTCACTGTAAAGGTCAGCGTGCCGGTGATGGAAAGGGACAGCAGCGTCTGTTGCCGTGGGGATGGACCAGACACGTTATCAGGTTAATGCCACACACTGGAAAACGCGACCTCGCCAGCATCAAGCACACACACACATACACATATGCGCTTGTAGAAAGCCAAGCAAGGCCTTGCGTCCTCAAGGACAGTTTGGACATATGAATATCTTCGTTCATTGTCTGTCTTTGTGCTGTTGCTGGAAAATATAAAGCAGAACATCTGAGGAAGTTTCAATGGTGCCGATATTCAAACAAATCTTGTGTTTTTTAGAGAAACTTCATTGCAGACTGTTTTACCGGTGAATGTTCAAGGCTTTAGACTGCTTGCTCACTTCAGGCCACGTGGACATCTAGAAAATAGTCACGCTTTGCTAGTTATTTTAATTTGTCCATTACGTATATACATGCATTACAGGAGAATTATGATTTTAGTTCTACAGGAAAGCTGTAAAAATTGGCACCCTATTTGTATTTCAAATCATGTTTTGTTTTGTCAGTAATATTTTGTGACAGAAATTATTTTTAGATTTTTTTTTGTTTCATTCTCTTGTCTCTTGGCTCATTTCAAAGCTACAGTAGTATTTTAAGAATGAAATAATAAAAAAAAATAGTCTAATGTGATATTACAGCTTGATAAGACATGATACAGATACAATTGTGTAAAAAACAACTATTTATCACAGGCACTTTAATCATTAATATTTATTAATTTATGCTTGATTGGAAATAATGTAAACTAAAAGTTATTTTTGTATATCGGTTTGTCAGGTTTGCTTGTATGATGCTACAAATTTGTAACAAAAAAAGCAATTGAAATATTTATTTATGTATCCCAGGTCTTTCCAGCTATCTATTAGGGATGATACAGTATGCGTCCTGAACTATACGGTTCATGGGGCACTAAGCACACCATGCTGCATTGTCACGGGAACATCCCAGATGTAGATAATGAGAAAATTGCATCTGTCCCTCTGCCAAGTGCATTCCAAACAATTAAATTACGGCACACGCGTGACCTGCTCACTCCAAAGTCCCCACTCCAGGGGAATAGTGAGAAACACTTCCATTTGGATTTTGCCCCGTGAACCGTACGGTTTGATAGCGCATACCGTGCCACCCCTGCTATCTATCTGTTCATTTATTCATTCATTCATGCATGATTGAAAATGAAGCTGAAAAATTTTAACAAAATTTGAAAAAAATTATTTTATATATATATATATTTCCATTAATTTATAATTTTTTTTGATAATTATATAATTTATATAATTTAATTTTAGAATTTTATTATAACTTTTTATAATTATCCAGCAAGGGTAAAAATAATAAAGATACATAACATGCTATTTAACAGATGCAGATACAGATTTTTACATAACAGATTCCTAGATGGTTTTAAACAACCTGATTTCATGGTAATACATATTTTACGAGGTGGCTAATTCATACAAATTTGTACGACCTCATTCGTATGAATTCATACGATTTCTTCTAATTCGAATGTATTTTACGAGTTGCCAATTCGTATGAATTTGTACGAATTACCTAAACCTAACCCCGCCCTCTAAGCCTACCCGTCACGGGGGTTTAGACAAATAATTAAAAAAAAAAAATTAGAGTGAGGTCGTACGAATTTGTACAAATTTAGCACCTCATACAAATACGTATGAATTAATCGTGAGACTGTTGTTTTAAAATAACCGTGAATTTAAAAAACAAAACAAAGAATTTAAACTTTTATTACTTTTTTTATTTACACTTTGTGAACAATACATTTTTGAACACACACCATGAAATAAAAACAGAAAATTTGCATTCATGCTCATGAGGCTAATGTATATGTAGTGAATTTCTAAACATTCACAAATTTTACAGCATTTCTTTTCCTAAAAAAATTGACCTGTATATTGATGTTATCTTCTTCATACGTCTTAAAAATAATTCTTCTTAAAAAAAAAAAAGTTTTCTTCTTAAATATTCATCTTATATCACAGCCACAAATCATGATTTAAAGGAGCCGTATGTAAGAAATGGCCAAAACTGGTACTGCAGTCACTTTCAAAATACTGCTGAGCGGTGTCTCCC
>JAUMHR010000082.1:3018958-3039092 GCA_032361145.1 Enteromius fasciolatus
GCCATTATTGTAAACCCTCTACGTTTTGCACTTTGGACCAACGTAGTCAGGGTACGTTTTTATATGAGACTGGGTTGGAACATAACAGAGACATTTTATGATTATTACAATAAATTTCTTACATACAGCTCCTTTAATACAATTTTGCAGGTGTTATTAAAGGGCTGGCTATTCACATCTAGACAGCATTTAATTGGACAAAAATCTGATTAGTGCAGGATGATGTCATCAAGCAATTTGCTCCGTTTCTATTGTTTGAAAACTCTTCATCTGTGACGTGGAAAATGACAGACTTTCACTCTTTTTCTCCCCCTCTGCCTTGCTCTCATTTCGCTCCCACCGAAGCTCTCAGAAGCTTTTGCGTCCTGCCATTTTTCTATTTCTCATTCTCGTGCGAACCCCGTCTTCCTCTCCTAATCGGTACGCTCTTTATTTTCTCTCTCGCTCTCTTTCTCACTCTCTCTCTCTAACTCAAATTACACCCATTACGGCCCACTCTAGCTCTCCAGCACCTCTCTCCCTCCCTCTCCACACCTCACTGCAGCAAACGCACACACACACACACACACACACACACACTTTCCGCGCAGCTTTTCAAGAAAGGCATCTATTTGTCAGCGTCTGTGTGGAGCTGAGACTGCAGGAGGCCTCCGTTTATAAAACGCACAGCTATCTGTTATACAGGCATACGTGTGTGTGTCACAGAGAAGAAAAACAACAGAGAAACACAGAGAGAGTGAATATCACCAAACCTGTCAAGAACAGGTCCGACTCGCGTCTCACCAAAAAGAAAAAAAAGAAAAATAAATCAGAAATTTCTTGACAGATAATAAAGCCCGTTTTAGTACCACTACAATTGATTTTTGATGTCTGTCTACCATTTTGGGGAACATTTTTAAGTGGTGTTACCATATTTTTTGACATTTACATTATTTCTGGCCTTGACTGCACTTGAACTTTTTATCCTTTTCTTGTAACTGCAACTTTATATTTTACAATCTGAATTAATATGTGCATTATTACAGTAAAAATAGTTTTTGCTTTAACCGGCCTATAAGCAGTTTTTGGCTTTGACTGGTATAGTTTGCTGGTTTTAGGCTGGTCAAGTTATGAGCTTAACTAGGCTGAGAGAGTAATCCAGCTAAGACCAGGAAACTAGCTTCATTTATTTATTTATTTTTTTTTTATTTACTTCAGCTGGAACAATGTCTAGCATCAAATTAAGTACAAACATAATATAATAATTTATACAAACTTTATAATTTAAATACTTAATGCGTTTCAGTAATGAGGATTTTTATTAGCGTTTAAGAGTATGCTAGCATATTGATTAGCCTTAAAACTAACAAACATGGACTAAAAGCTATAAAACTCTAATTGTGAATGTCATGAAAATAATGGCAAAGCCTAATGCTCTTAAAAAAAATCTGCTTAATTTCTTGTTTCTTTTGATTTCGGGGTCGTATATAACCGGAAATATTCTGCGGAGATATCGAGAGAGGGTTCGCGTGATTCACCCAGGCTGACTTTGTGTGTTACAAAGAACAGAGAGAAAACTTTTGAATGTGTGTTTGAGGGAAAGAGAGAGGGAGATTAATTGGGTGAGCGGTGAAAAGCTTTCAGCAGAGTCTGCCTCCATTAAGCTGCGCCGCCGTCCACCAATTAGATGGCAAAAAGAACGTAAAAAGAGGGACGAGAATAATGACGGAGCGAGAGAGCAGAATGGATCGGCGGTTTCTTTGTCCTGAGTTTAACCGAATTAAAGAACAACAATTATATGAGACAGACAGACAGAGAGGCAGACGTCCCGCTGTGGCCGCTGCAACAGTACAACAATCAAGCACAAATACACAAACACACAGAGTGTCGCGATATAGCCTACAGTAACAGTGTTGACTGCTCAATACTATGCAAGATTAAAGAAAATATCACCCAGACTACATTATATTTGGTTTCATGTGAAATGAGAATATGTACGCAAACCAGTTTTTGCCTCAGAGCTAAAAAAAACGAATAAATAAATAATTGCGATATTGCTGTTTTGTAGTTGAAATCTTGGTAATTTTGACACATCTCAAAATTACTTCATATTTGACGATTGCAAATTAATTTTTTTCATTTTATATTTCATAATGTGCCTTTATCTCACAACCACAACCTTACTTTGCTTAATTTTGTCTCTTTCTACTAATTGCGACTTTGCGATATTAATGGGGCTTCAGATCTTATAGTTGTGATTTTATTTTTCATAACTGCAACTTTACATTTTGTAGCGTGCCTTTGTCTGACAATTCTGATTTTGTCACATAATTGCAACATTCTTTCTTATAATTGCGACTTTTTATCTCACGGCTGCAACTTTATTTAACGTAATTGCAACTTAGGTCGCAATGCTCCTTTGTCTTGTAATTCTAACATTGTGTTATGAAGGGACTGCGGGTCGAGTGGGGATCCAAGTGCAAAAGCTTTATTCAAAAATGTAGTCAAATAGTAAACAGTACAATCCAGGCAAAGGCAAACGAGTAATTCCAATAACAAAGTGAGGGTCAGGGCAGGCGGCAAACAAACAAAAAACTAGAAAACAGTCCAATGTGAAATGGAATGAATCAAGGAAACACAAGGAACAAGGTTATGGCTTTGCAATAATCAGCGCATGAGATAGGGTGAGGGCTTCTTTTAAGCAGAGGGGAATGCAAGACAGAACCAACCAATGACAACAAGACACATGCAATACAAGGAACCAATCAGAACATGACACATTTACAAAGGTAGCACAAGACATATGCTGCATCCCATTTAAAATTTAACGTACTACCCGACCATTAAAAAGTATGTTCTATATAGTATGATTTTGGGTAGTATGAATGAAATTTTTTACGCAAAACATCCGCCATATTGATGTTGTCACATGTCATGTGTCGTCTCAACAGTGCGAAAATTTTAACTTTCAATAAGTCATCCGTTTATTTAGATTGTGTTAAACAAGTGTAATTTAATCACAATAAACATAAAAGTTTTTTTCCTGAGGTACGTACACTTGAAATGAGCCGCGTCTCCACTTTCCGCCATTTTTTCGAATATGACGCGTCCTCTTCCAGAGCCTCATAGGATAGGAAATTGTCCATGGTATGTCTACTATAGAATTCGGCCAGAAGCAGTAGGTCATCTGGGTACTTCTCGCCTACTGAATTACGAATACTACGAATTCTACGAACACAGCAATGGTGACATGAGGGGCAAGGGACACATGGCAAATGGAGTCCAGAAACCAATGCTGAGTCCAGGGTGGAGTGCCCTCTAATGGAGATCATAAGCACTCCAGCTGGTGATCGTGGCATGTTGTCTCACAATTGCAACTTTATTTCTTGTAATTGCAACTTTATATTTCAGAATATGACTCAATTGTGACTATTACTTAATATTTCACATTTACGTCTTCATATTTCAGAATTGCGATTTTACTTTAGTGTGACTTTATATCTTACAATTTCAGCCGTCTCACAAATTGTATAATTTTAATTATTTTGCATATAATTGCAGTTTATTTATATAAAAACATTTCGGTGTTTGATTTTAAGGACATGTGATTATTTTCAAATCAGCTTATTTTCATTTTATTGGGTCACCGTCTTGAGAAAACCAGTTGAGACTGACAGTAGTGCATTTATTGGGGCTTGCACATCTGCCTGGACTGTAGGTTGTAAGTTGGAGATTAGTTGAGGTGAATACACAAATAAACATGCACAGACACACCGTCAGGACTTACAGATAGCAGACATGACAGAGCACAGGACGCAAACACACGTAGGGACCCACTTCAGCTATTTATCAAAAACCTCTGGTTTCCATGGTTTCCTGTTTCTGCCCCTCCACTAGTGAATTCAAAGCTCTCAAAGCGAGAGATGTTTTTAGTTCACTTTTCGGAGCACAGATTTATGCATACAAATACTCTTCCATCATGTTATTTTGAACATGGTATTTCTGGTTTTACATTTTTTTTGAGCATTATAATGGTATTAACATGTTGTCTGACATTTAACATGGTATTACTATGTTTATACAAACATTTGTCATGCTATTAATGTTTTTTTTGGGCAATCATATTGTTACTGTGTTACCTTTAGACGTTTATTCTGACATTTTACATAGTATTAGCATGGGAGATTTTTGTGGTTATTTATTTATTTTGTAACTGTATTTACCATAGTAATACTGTGGATTTACCATAGTATTAGTATGTTTACCATGACACTTATACAATCTCATTACTTTACAATACAATTTATTATAGTATTGTCTTTTTTTCCAGAAATATACCATGCTATTACTGTTGTTTAGACAAAAGCATCACATTTACCATGCTGTTTCTGTTGTTTTTCAAAGATTTACCATGGCGCTATCCTGTCTTTGGACATTTATCATAGTATTATACAATTTGCTCAGACATTGATCATGATATTACCCAATTTTTGGACATTTACATTGCAGTTAATGTCGTTTATGGGCATTTACAGTAGTGTTATCATGTTTTTTCAGACATTTACCAATGTTTTAGATATTTATCTTAGTGTTATGTTTAAAAAAACTAATTTGCCATGGTATTATCACACTTTTTAGGCATTGTAACATGGTATTGCTGTATTTATTTATATATGTTTTAAACATTTATCTTAGTGGTGTTAAAAAGTGTTAACATGGTATTACTAAATTAAACTTATTATGGCACTACAGTTTTGTTTGGAGATTTTCCATACCGTGGTGTACCATCTGAGTACTATGATACAGACGTACCTTTAGTGTAAATGTACAATAGGTTTTTGTAATGGCCCTCATGCTCATTAACCGTATTTTATTATTATTTTTTTTTCCTCAGTACGTTTGTCTTGGTTGATAAGGACAACAGATCATTATGAGTGTCATAATGGCTCAGGAAACTCACACTGTGCACCAAAGGATCCCAATTTTCAGCAGCACCCCAGTGGTTTCTGAATTTCTTAATTACATTCTTGGTACTGGCTTACGCAAGCGCTCGCACACGCGGCCCCTCAAACTGTGCTCTGTCAGCAAAGGTAACCTCAGCGCTGATCAATACTAAGTCGCTAATTAAACCTCTCTCTCTCTCCAGCCTCTAGCATTAGCACGAGGAAGCGCTTCATTGAACCGAACCAAGGCCGTGCCATCTTCAACATTACTGAGTCAACGGGGGTCATGAGAATAAATCCTCTGAGGTAAAGGTGCGGAGTATAGTTTATATACACTCCCCAGAGGAACAGGTGGTCTATCTATCTATCTGTAAATTCTTTAATACGGTTTTAATCCATTTTACTCATAATATTAGACGATGAAATTAACACATGAATTTATATTGATTTGTTTTACATCAAAAATTAACTAAATATTCCATCATTTTACATAGTTTACCACTATTACTAATTACTACTAATTATTAATGTGTATACATTACTTTCATATTTATATTAACTTCATTTGTTTAGATTAATATTGCAATTATTTATATTAATATATTAATTTGTCTTATATTAAATATTAATTCATGGTTATATCTTAACTGTTTATATTTGTATGTTTTGTTATATTTTGATTAAAAATATTTATCATTTAATAATTTGCTTATAATTGTCACTTTTAATCATTTATTCTCATTTATATTAATTAATGTTAACGGTTACTTCTATTTTTTAGATGAATATAATTCATTATTGTTCATTAATATCATATTCATCATTGTTAACTTGTTTATATTAATAGTTTAATTAGTTTATATATTGATTAGGAAAGTGCAAATTGTTAAATTGCATCTAGTAAAAGTGCATATTGTTTATGCTTATTTTTTCGGTTGTAAATGAAATGTACACATTTAATAAAAACATGAAAACATAGATCTTCTTCGGATGAAGAACATTGTGAATCATTCAGCTTATCATGAAATGCATGCATTTTGTGGATGAGTTGAATCTCGTGACATGCTGGCTGCATTCTGTTCACGAAAGCCTTTCTGTAGTCCATAAAAGGAAATGTTTTGGAGTGGTTTAGCTCTGCTGGGTTTACCTGCCTGTGCTGGATTGTGTTTGGGTGGCTCAGCTGTGCTAGCTGAAGTTTTGTTGGGTTCAGTTGAGGTGGTTCAGCTGTGCGGGGTTGGCTCAGTTAAGGCTAAATATGTTAAAGTGCTATAATAATTAGTAGCTTCATTACTGTCCGTGTGCTTGAATCAGGGTGTCGCTCTAGCATGGTGTAAATGAGCTGGGCGCTGATGAACCGGCCTTAATTAGACACACACGCACACACAAATACTGCACGAGTCACAGCTACAAAATGCTTTAATTAGCATGATAATGATCTGTCATTTAGAAACCCAACCCTCTTAACGCACACACCGAGCGCTGGTATGCTCTTAATGTGTGTGTGTGTGTGTTGAAGTCCTTCTTGCCCTCACATGCTCCAGCGCTGCTCTGCTCATGCTTTTCGCTGGCTTTCTCTTTCCAAGCCCTCGTCTTCATGTGCGTTCTCCATCTGTGAGTCATTCTTGAGCGTTCTGTCATCCTTGCTACTCCCCAAAGCACTGTCTGCAGGAGAGAGAGAGATGAGAAGAGAAGGAAGGAGAGGAAAGAATAGATGACAGATCGAAAATTATAAGAAGTCAAGATGAAACATGCATCTTCGTATTGGTTGATTGGTAGAATTAGGTCTTTCTCAAGGTTACATCGCTATGCCTGTAGGTGACAAGTGAGTCTTTATGACTGAGGGGTTGTATCAGTCATTTAACCAATATGTTAATACACCGATTCATACAGGAGTGAATCAGTTCATGTAATCAATTAGTTTAAACATTGATATGAACATTGAAATAGTGCCTATTTAAATGAGTTGAATAAATGACTAAACTGATTTGCTCAAAACACTGATCAATTCGGAAACTGAACAATGAGTCTTTATGAGTGAGTCGTTGAATAATTGACTAAACCAATTTGCTTATTAAAAAAAAATAACTTTTTAATTTCTAAATGAATCAGTATTTTTTCAAGTTAGTCACTAAATTGATTTGTTCAAATGCTTTGATTGGAACTGCACATAACCATCTTCATGAGTGATTCACTGATGTTTCACTTATGGATTTAACAAAACAATAACAACCAAAAAACACTGATTTAATGATGTGATTTGTTGAATCATTTAATAAACTGATTCTTTCGAAACAAAGTTGTTCACATACACTGATTGATTCAGGAAATGATTAAGAATTGAGTTAGTCTCAATTAATTCAGCAACTGGTCCATCTTTATAAGTGATGTTTGGCTTACTTACGCAACTGATTTGATTTGAACACTGACTAACTCATAAAAATGTGAATGTTTTTCATGAGTGACTTCTTGAATCATTCACTGAACTAGTTCATTCAAAACACGGAAACTGAGCAAGTGAGTCATTGAATCATTAATTCAACTAATTTGTTCAAACACACCAATTCATTCAGGAAATTAACAATTGACCATCTTAATGAGTGAGTCATTTATAAGTAAATTCAGTTATTTACCCGATTTGTGCAAAACACTGATTCATTCGGGAACTAAACAAGTAACTGTCTATCAGTGCGTCACAGAATCATTGACTAAACCGATTCATCCATGTCTTTATATGCGATTTATTGATTTATTCACTCAACAGATTCATTTAAACAAATTATTAATTAAATGTCTTTACAAGTGAGTCACTGAATCATTGTCCAAACCAAGTTTTTTATCCAGGATAAAATTTTAGTTTATATAAAATTTATTTGGAAAAATCCATCATTATGTGTATATATATATATATATATATATATATACATTTAATTTATTTATTTTTAATTTTTTTTTACC
This sequence comes from Enteromius fasciolatus, assembly GCA_032361145.1. Classification (NCBI taxonomy): domain Eukaryota; kingdom Metazoa; phylum Chordata; class Actinopteri; order Cypriniformes; family Cyprinidae; genus Enteromius; species Enteromius fasciolatus. Next base: position 3,026,836 of record JAUMHR010000082.1, read on the forward strand.
TGGGTTGATTCAGACCCTATGAAAATCCTTTTTTATGGCTCTCCTTAAATTTTAATCAGATCAAGTGACCCCAAAAACTGTAATTTCAAGAAGATGTGACTACTAATAATTGACTGAAATGAAAACAGCATTTCTAGACAACACAGAATTCCTCTAAATAATACACGTCAAGATTGTCAAAAAAAAGTTTTTTAAGGAGTATCTCCAAGCACGTCGACATCATGCATGACCTTGTTATATGTCCTGCGCATATTTTCTTGGAGTTGTTATTCCCATGTGCAGAGAAGACGTTGACGTGTTGTTTGTGAAAGTGCTCAACGCTTGCAAGTGCTCAGGTGTACGTGCGGATAGATATTCCCACAGGGGCCTGGTAGGCGTTCTCCGGAGATTTTCCAAACTTCAAAAGGACCGTTTTTGTTCTGAATCTAAACATTCACACGTTTTGGGGGTTAGCGTTTGTATGAAGGTTCAGATTAGGATTACCTTCAGAACAGGAGCTCTGCTGGATGAAATGAGCGAGAGAAAGAGACGGCGAGAGGCAGGACACGTCTGTACCTGTCTCCCGTTAACAGGCTGCTCCGTCTCTGCTGGTGTTCTCCACTATCTTGCGCCTGTTTTCGCATTCAGCAGACTCATGTTCTGCGGCTCGCGGTGGGAAGCGTGCCAGGGAAAAATCTCAGTACGGCCGTTAACAGAGGATGACAACAACGTTCCTCTTTTTTTCTCCTCTGCATTTCATGCCTCATTCGCGGCTCGCTCTCATCTTTTCCTCTGAGTTACGTCAGCCTTGTTCTGCTTTGTCTGATCCTGGCACATAGGGTTTGTGAATGTGTGTGTGTGTGTGTGTGTGTGAAGAGAAAGAGATGCAGCGGGCACTGGGAGGGCATCAAAGACTGTCAGAGCGAATCAAAGACCCTGCCAACCTTGGCAAGCTGGGCACACGCACACACACACACATTCTCTTTCACTTTCTGCCAAGTCTTTTTTAGCCCGAATTTTGGCCACGTCCGTCCTCTCGTTTGTGTCCGTGTGTGTGTTTTTCACGGTTGATCATTACAAATGGCAGAGGTCACCTGGCTGGCAGATGTCCCTGTTGCATGGGCCGCCCTTTCAATCTCTATCAATCTCGTTTTCGTTCCGTTGTTTTTCCCCAAGTTATCTGTTTATCCTTCTTCTCCTTGGCCATAATTAAAGGCTTCAAGATTTACTGAGAAACTAGGCTCACTCAATGGCTCGGTCCCAAATGGCGCACTTAATGCATTCGAGACTTGCAGGCTTGTGATGGCCATCACATGCACGTTTTTAATAGTTATAATTGATAACTTTTTATGTATACTGTTTGCCTGTATTTGGCTGAGTAGTTGTTTAAGTGCCTCATCAGTGTATTAGATTTCATTACCAACTGATAGTTAATAAAGTACTGGTTGATTTATTAATAAAGATTTCATAATCAACCAATACTTATTACCAAGATGACTATAGATAAATATATACAAATTTCTATCTGATCTCATGCTGAAAATGTACCTGTGGGAACTTTTTCACAATATGCGAAATATGTTCCAGTAAGTACATATTACTGCAGTTTCCAACAGAAATTAACACTAGAAGCGGTGAAGCAACGAGCACTTTTAATTGTTTTTGTGCGCAGTCATTATAACAGCTCCATATATTTTGCTTTCTGGACATAACAAGCATGCTCACTGGCACAGAAGCATAAACAGTTGCACAGCACCACCCTGCATACCGGGGTAATTCTGTTTTTCATTAAGCGCCGTCAGTGAAAATCACTTGGGTATGAACAGCGAAAAACACTGACGATATTCGTGCGCAAATGTGTACAAGCCTTTAGGATATGGAATCTTTGGGTATGAATACCAAGAAAAGTATGACTCATGATGAAAGAGCTGAAGGATAAGTGACAGAAAAAAAAGCTAAAAAGACACGCTTATTATGTCATTCGCCTTTGTTCATACCAGACGTTACGTTAACCGAAATTTTCCTTCATTGATGGAATTATTATTTTATTCTTTTTTTTTTTTTATCTGAATGCGTTCAGTCACTGACAGATTACACTGAAGGTGATTTATTTTAATTTATATCTGTAATTCCCTCCCTTGTCCAGTTGGTGGTGATTTTGCTCCAATGTGGCAGCAGAGCGCAGGATCATCAGCGTCAGAACAATAATAAAACGGTCACAAGTTATTTGCTGTGCATTTGATTAACCACTAGTAATGCGAAAGAGATGATCAATTCATGTGCGCTGCTGCTTCGCTTCGATCTGAGGTGTCTACAGCAATCTATCACGACAAATAAAAGAGCGCCAAAACTTATTTATTTATTGCTTGAATTTCCTAATAAAATGGACACAATTAGAAATCGCAGACGTAGTAACAACGCACAAAGTTTAGCCCATTGCGGTTTATTGGATGGGAGGCGCACTCTACTGCTCATTCATTAACTGAAAAAAGCATCGATTGGGATTTAAGAATCAATATTGCTTATCGAATCAGTTAAAATCAAGAAATCTATACTTTTTTAATCCAGCCCTAGCATATATGCTGTGTGTATGGTTGAACATGAAAAGTGACGCGTCTCTGTTCATCTATAGTCAGCGCCACTTAGTGGACATTTTACCTCAAATATGTCACAAAACGTACTTATTGCAACAAATAACTAGCCAAAATTAAAAGTTTTAGAAAGATTGTAAAAGCAACTGCTAGGTTTCGATTATGCACACTCAAAATAACATAAATTTAGACCTTCATTTCTCACAGAATATTGCGGCATTAGCTTAGCAACATGCTAATGACTACAAGTTGCATTTCCTGTGCAAAATATTTTATTTGAGGATTCCACGATATTGTAACTTATGTAGAGTCATCCAGATCATTTACTTGCGAGGTTTCATTTCAGTTAGCGAGCTGCCTTGAAAGAAAGTCAAGTTGACTACAGAAAGTGATGCACAGTTGACAACAAAGTGCCACATCTCACAGAAATGCTGAGAAATGTGTAATTTCCCGTGATAATAATCTAGGCCTTGTTGTTTGTTGCACTTTCTCTTTTCTATTTCTCAGATTTCATGCACGAGAAAATCACTTCCCTTAAGTGTTTTAGGATAAGAAACCAGAGTATTGAGACGCATACAAACACACTAAGCATTTAGACTCTGATATGCCACAAACAACTGTCTCAGTAGTGAACTAAGCGTTTCCTACTGCATTAGATCAGTGTGCTTGAGTGAATGCCAGCTTATCAGTGCCAGCCTGCCAATGCAACATGGCAGGGTTTTTAGTGCAGGACAGAGAGGGAAATTACTTCAGGTCATATTTTATCTTACAAAGTTTTATTGCTGGTTTTCAAGCATGACAGCATGTCAAGCAACCTACAGTACCAGTGTTGACATGTGGTTAATTTGCCCAGCTTCTGTAAAGCCACAGATGAAATTGTGCCAGAAATACAGCTTAATTAATTGAACAACTTTTTAACAATATAAAGTTCTATTTATGGATTAAACTATTCTAGTTGAATCCATAAATCCGTTTAATTTTGTTCAGTTTCTCAAAAAACAAGACTTTATGTATTAAATTTCCAACTCAAGTAAATGTATCTTGACTTGTGATAGAGAACTTTTTAAACCTTGGTTTTGGAAAAATTGTAACGAGTCTTGTTTCCAACAGGTAGTTCTTTTTTAATGTTTTGGAACTTAGTTCACTTTGAGAACGCATATTTCATGAGCTGAAGTATGAAGAAACCATGTGGTAAACCGCAAACGAGTCTGCAGCGACGTACTCCCCGCGTTAATTGAAATACTCTGCGTAGTCCTAGCCGTTCGGTGACAAATATCGGCCCGCATTTGATAAAACGAGCACGCAATTTGGCAGCTTTTTTTTTCACGCTACCCCCCCTTCCACCTCCATCTCTCTGTCTCTCTCTTTCACATCAAAGTGGCGCCGAGTGCGATATTGAGGAATTCCATTTGCAGAGCGTCTTTAATAGGTGCGACGGCAGACACAGGCGCGGGAAGGAATCTGATAAAGAGAGAGAGGCAAGCGAGCGTGAGAGAGAATTAAAGGAAGCGTCAGATCTGGCAGAGACGAGCGAGTGAATGGAGAGAGAGAGAAAGAGAGAATCAAATGGGTCTTGCCGGTGGAAGGGCGCTGTGACTCGCAAGCGTTCCGTGACGGTTTCCCAAAGCATCCGGCTCATACCTGCCAGTTACCTCAGACAGCACGTTTATTAAACTGTAATGTCTGTCTACTGATGATCCTAACCCAGAGTTCTCTCCACAAGAATAGTCAGTGGTGTATGGGACCCATAGTGTAGCTGGGGGACCCGATTCCTTTGGGAGGCCCCCATGATAATATGCACAGAATATCCTCTTTTTAAGAGTTTCTTTGTTGTATATATATAGACAGAGAGAGACAGAAGGAAATATAGACACAGAGACATAAAGGTAGAGATAGAGACAGAGGAACAGATAGATAGATATAGAAGTAGACAGAGAGAGACAGAGGCAAATAGATATTGAAAGAGAGACAGACAGGTAGATAAGACACAGACACGCTGACAGATATGGAAATATGTATATAGACATATATAATATATAGATAAATATATATAGAATATACATTTTTTCTGGCTGAAATTATGCCTAATATAAGCATGATCGTGTGGTTATTGTTGGGGATTTTAATGTCCATGTTTGCTGTCCTGGTAACCAGACGGCAAAGTGTCTATGGATACTGATGAGCTTAGATCTTGGCTGCATAACACCTCCCACCCAAACTGTTATAGACTCTGTGGCACCACTGAAAATCAGACAGCCTAAAACTAAATTTGAACCATGGCAAAAAGACACGACTCGTGCCGCCAGACGCGAGTGTCATAAAGCTGAGCGTAAATGGAAAAAAGGACAATTTGTATGTGTCACTTCAAATGCTTAGAGACTGCTGGCGCCATTACCAGGCGGTTACAAAAAAGGCTAAGAAAAAATATCTCACAGAAATTATTGCATCAAATCATAATAAGCCTTGTGTTTTGTTCACTGTTCTTAATTTTCCACAAACTCTGTGTCGATGCCTCCTGAGCCACCTGTGAGCGTTTTTCTCATTTCTTTTATTAATAAGCTCTGTTAGGGCCCTTATTAAGCCTTGTTGCTAATGATTCTTCTGTCTTTGTCCGCTGCTCTGCTGTATTTGATAAGTTTGAGCCTGTGACTCTGGATATGTTACAGGTGATCGTTGGTCATTTAAAGCCCTCAGGTTCTTCTTCCTCCTCGATTTGTTTTCCACTCCAGGGCCATCTGTTTTAGCAATTGTCAATAGTAGTTTGTCCTCAGGTGTGCTCCCTGAAAAGTTTAAATATGCAGACGTGCAACCTTTGCTCAGAAAACCTGGCCTGGATACTGCAGACCTTACAAATCTTAGGCCTATTTCCAAATTACCCTTTCTGTCAAAAGTTATTGAAAAGGTAGTATGTAATCAATTAAAGACTTTTTTTGGAAGATCACAAATTGCTTCTGGGGACTGTCATCCATGTGCTTCTTGATTTAACCGCTGCCTTTGATACTGTGGATCATGAAATTTTAATTTCTTGGTTGGAAAAATTGGTGGGCATTAAAGGGGCAGCACTTCAGTGGTTTAGGTCCTATCTGGAAGGACGGACATTTAGCGTCAGCATTGGGGATTATGTCTCTTCCCCTGTCTCTCTGTTGTATGGGGTCCCACAGGGCTCAGTGTTAGGTCCTATTCTTTTTTTCTCTCTATTTGCTCCCCCTTGGGTCAATAAATAGGAGGCATGTATGCCGATGACACCCAGCCCTATGTCCCTACTAAAAAAAGTGAGAACGTCGGACTGCTTCAGTGTCTTAATGACAAAGTCCTGGATGGCTTTTCAATTTTTTAAGTGTCAATGAAAAGAAAACAGAAGTTATGGTTTTTGGGGATATTACTGGGACTTCCATGGTTGATTTGATTTCAACTACCAGAAACCTTGGGGTTAAACTCGATTCTGACATGAAGTTGGACAATAGGGGCAGTTGTCAAGTCAAGCTTTTTTCAGCTGAGGAAAATAAAGCCATTTCTCTCAAGGCAACAATTAATATATTTGTATATACTGTGTATATTCATTAAGTATATATAAATACAAACACATGCATGTATATATTTGATGATGTTATGTTTATATATTAAAATATCAAAATCAAAATATCCACCATTAGCAGCTATTACAGATCTGCATAATCCGGGCATCTGAGCTGTTAATTAAACAGCTAGTTAATTAAACATTGACTTGATCCTCCAAGCCTCCTGAAGGATTGCCCAAAAAATATTCGCACAGGTTGGACACTTCTTACGGACATCACGATCCAGCTCCTCCCACAGTTGCTCAACTTTGACATTAATATATTGCCATTATTATGTAATCATTTAAAAACTATTATTGCTGGTCTTCAGTGTGAATGTCAAGGTACTTTAATGTACAGTATTTGCACCAAAAATGATAAGGATTTATGCTGATCATCCAAAACCACACCAGTGGTGTTTCCAAACTATTGGAGGACAGTGTATATATATATATATAGATATATAATGCAGCGTTGATTCTTAGGTGAAATCTTTGATTTATATAAAAGTATAAAAGTGTAATTTCATGTCTGATGTTTTCTTGTGATGCAAAACAAGCCACGAAAAAGCTGATCCATTTCACACTCCTGAGAACCTCTTGAAACATCTTTATTTTTTTAAATGAACTTCAAAGATGCTTGTTTTTGTCATGCTAAAACATGCTTTTTATCTGCAAAGTGGTATATCTATGGCCTCTACTAGCAGGGGCTAAGAGGGCTGTGCTAACCAGCTAATCCCTGACCCCTACGGTTCAGCACAGTGATGTCATGAGCTGATTCCAGATCAGACGCGAATGGCTCTGGGAACAACTGACTGCAGGCAGTGTGGAAATATACCGGGGTTCGGGGGAATAAACTTGAACCACTGCAAGTCCCACAGTCGTCCTGGGTGAGTTTATTCCCTTAAGCGTAGTGTGGAAAATTTGCATTTCAAGCTGTGTTTTTCAGTGCATGGATCCACACACACACAGTTTAATCCTGCGCAGTGGGGATCGCCGTCTGGAGATTGTACAGCGTCCAAGACCGAGTCGCCTCTTGTTGACCTTCTCACACACACACACTCCTCCCTCTATGGGCCTATACGTCTGTTCTCAGGCGATGTGTGTGTGTGTGTGTGTGTGTGTGTGCGCGCAGCATACAGCTTTGATCCCCAGCTGAAGGGTACTTACAGGCCAAATTTCCAAATGCTTAAGAGTCAGCCCTCCCGCTGGAGAGAGAGCAAGAGAGACAGAATGAATTCTTACACGGCTCTGGGAATTGGGTCTCTGCGGCTGGAGCTATTAATATATCGCTGCGGCCCCGAGAGAGAGACGACGAGGTAGACAGACAAGCAGCTGCAAAGAGAGACATATAGATAAAGCCAGCGATAGAGAGAAAAAGAGACATATAGGTAGATATATAGATAGTGGAAGGGAGACAGGCGAGTGAAATTATTTAATCAGAAATACAGATAGGTATGTAGAGGCATAGATAGGCAAACAGATAGGAAGAAATATAGCTAGATAGATAGATAGATAGACTAGTAAGCATTTGAGAGGCCTTGCAGGGAAACAGTGTGTGTGTGCGCGCGCGCGTGTGTTTCCGACAGGCTTGTGTATTGGTCATCAATGCACAGTTAAGAATATCGATCAGGCACTTATTGACGAACGCGTGTGTTACAGAAAGTGTGACCAGCGCTCTGACCCAACACACAGCCGTTTCTCTCTCTCCCTGTGACTCCGGGTCAGTGTTGATCTGACCTCACTAGTAACGATTTCCCACGCAACCGCAGAAACACGTCTGTTCTTGGATGAGCCATTCACCCCGCAGGAAGCGCATCATCAATACAATTATCACATCGCAGTTTATGACAGTACAGTTGAGTCGCTGAATCGAACGCAATTGAATTAAATCACGTCGGCTCGTTACAGGTGACGACAGACAGGCCGAGTCAGTCATCAAGCCCAGAGCGCGCGCGCGAGAGCGAGAGAGAGGGATTTGGCTCTTTATCTCTCCGCTGCTCTGCGCTGCTCAACGGCCAGTAAGCAGGATTAATGGTCCTGTCTCAGCGTGAGCCAGGTACACACACACACACACACACACACACAATCTCTCTCTCTCACACACACAGAGCGGGGCCAGTAATCGCACGCAAACAGCACACGCTTTTCAGGCAGCGCTACGCGCGCACACACATACTCGCGTTTCAAAAGCACAGGAAGCACCTGTTTCTCTCCCACAGAGCCTCGCGCACACACGCGCCGCTGCGTTCATTCCCTCACGCTCTGTCTCTTTTTTCGTCTCAGCTCTCGTCCCGCTCCTGCAGTCAGGGTTTCCCTGGCGCTCTTCAGACGCCAGTGAAGCGTGACGGAAAGATGTTCCCGGGAGAAATCCCGCAGTCAGACCTCTGCCGCTTCGTTCCCGCGATCGCTTCGGTAAATGTAGAAAGCAAGAACGTAGCGCACGAGTGAAGCCTGACGCAAGGATTCAAAAACGTCCCCTCAACAAAGTTGAGAAGGACAAACCGTGAAAGCAATATTAGATTAGATTAGACACAAGTACAAGGCAACGAAATGCAGTTTAGGTCTAACCAGCAGTGCAATGAGCAGCATTGGGGCAATATATTAGGGCTAAACAGTTATTAGCACAGACCAAACAAATTTTAGATGGCGCAGCACAACAATCCAAAACCCTGAAAACAATACTTATGACATAGTTAACAACTCAAAAAATGTAGTGTAGAAGTTAAACTAAAAAGGTAAACAAATAGCACAGGTAGCAAAGTTAACAGGGAAATAGCAAAATTAGCACATAAGTTAAAGTTAGTGAAGAAAGGCAAAGTTAGCAAAAGTAAAGACTAGTCTTAAAAGTTAGTCAGCTAAATTTAAATAAAGACCGGACAGTTTTTTTTTATTCAGTTACAAACAATATATTAGTCTAAGGTAAATACAAAAAATAAAACTATCTGGCTGCTAGTTAGTCTTAAAACACTGTCTTGACATGAAGGCTAACTTCATGCAACTGGCCCCAGATGACAATTAGCATAGGATGTGACAAAGTTATCCCAGCTATCAGAGAACAACACGGCTAACGGTTACAGTAACAGCGAATTTAACTACAGCTGTTTTCTATCGAAATAACAGATTTGCTGAACCACATAGGAAACTCTGAGGGAATACTTGACCTAGCTAGCTAGTTAAAGATGAGCCAGTTCCAACAATTAGCAGTTAATTCAGTTAGCACAGGTAATTTAGCAAGCACGAGCCATATCCAAGACACTGAGGGTAAGCATGGCTGGAATTAATTTAACTAAGAGGTGATTAACTCTGAAAGTATCATCAAGTAGTAACGTCATTACTGGTACAAAAAGTAATCGTAAGTGATAGGCCAACGAAATTAGCTGAAGAGAGAGGCCGCGAGTCGCAACGTAAAGAAAAAACCGTGCTAATGGCATATCGATCTAGAAAAGCAGTGCAACGAGAACAACTCTCTTTTCCTCTCACTTTTTTTACGTCCAGCCGTGATGTAAAAGAAAAGCTTTCATTCCAAGCACGAGGCCTGGCAGGCGCGCGGCGCGCTGGCACTGCGAGTGTCTCTGTATGCCCTGTGAGCGCGCAATATCTGCCTCGACAGTGACCCGTGAGCGCGTGAAAGAACGCTATTAAAATGCTAAGAGAGAACTTTAACCAGATTAAACCGATCCGCGCGCCGCTAAACGGGACGCCGTCGCCACGGACCGGATACTTTGCGAGGTACTCTTCCTGCCTCCGTCTCTCTCTTTCTCTCTCTCGCTCTTTCTCTCGTCATTAATCTCGTGGCAGCGCTGCAGGAAACAGCCTTTCACAGGCAGCTGGAATTTCATCTCCTCCCTCGGTCTTTATTACTCTTCCACTCAACCTATCCCTCGCTCACCCCCTCCTCTTCTCTCTCTCTCTCTCGCTCTATCTCTCCCTCCGTTTATTACGGCGCTCTAATCACTCGCGCGCAGGTAACAGAACACTGCGCTGCACACAATAGAGCCGGCCTTCATAGCACCTCTACGCACACACAAACAGAAGCCCGGGCTCATAAACTAACACGCACACACATAAACGCGCAGCCTCTAAATCGCACACGCCGTGGATTCTTCTCTCAGAAGGGCAGGGTAAGTGACGAGGGGAGGAGGGGTGGCTCAGAATGATAAAGAGAGGGGGAGAGCCGCAGAGCGTGATTAGAGAGAGAGAGAGAGAGGGACACGAGCGGCGGCAGCGTCTAGCGGAGCGCGGCGGCGATACGGAGAACGGCGGTACAGCAGCCCCTCCTAGCGGCCCATAGTGCAACTGCAGGTCTGTCGGCACGATCGGAGCTCGTCTTTTTGGAAGTCATGCCATGATAAAACAAACTGTATATTGAAAAGTTTTATAAGTAAGAACTTTTATATTATTATTATTATTATTAAAGGCAATATTGAAATTGAAGGGCATTTTGTTCATATGAGGGTTAATGTTAATTAAAAATAAACACTTTTTTACTTAATTAAATATTGTCAAAATGTTATTGACTAAATATTCAGAGCAATATTAATTATTAATTATTAAATTAAATATTAATTAATATTAATAGAAATATTAATTATATTAGTATAAAAATATGTTATTCAACAAATATTTTGAATAAAACAGAAATAAAGTAAAAAATAAAGCAACATTTGAATATTAGAATCAAATATTACATGAAATTGTAATATTCTGTTTACTTGATGTTGCCCCAAAATAAAATAAATACATATTTATATGATTTACAGGGGTAGCCAAAATTGTGGCGGATCTAAAAGCGTTTTTGACTTCATTGCATAATGTTCATGAAACATGCAGACGTTGCTCTGAGCACAGCTATCAGTTGTACTGTTTTTATCGACTTTTAACTTTAATATTAAGTATGTCTGCCTTTTGCAGCAATCACAGCAGCACATATCTCTGACATAGTGTCAATATATTTTTCCTGAGAACTTCAAAACTAATGATATCCCATGCCTTCGACCCAAGGCTATCCTTTGAATGCACAATAGGTCTGTCCAGTTTAGTGGGTAAAGGTCCAGACTTTGAGGGGGCCAGTCCATCATTTTCAGTGTTCAAATGTTTGAATATGAAACTCTTATTTAACAACTAATTTGATCATTCTAATCACTTAAAACAGAAATAAAATAAAATATAAGTATAAGCAGGACTACATTAAATCATAATTTAGGGCTGCATTGATCTACACCTGCAAGAAGCCACTCAGAACACCTGGAAACCTCCCAGCAGCTGAACAGCCCAGTCTTAGCAGCACCGTAGCATCGCAGCGGCACTTTTGCTCAAGCAGAAATCTGGTGTTAATAATCTCTGTCTCGCATTCTGTCAGTCTCATTTCTCTCTTGTGGCCTCTCGCGGCGTCATTCACACCAGCTCTGCACACACAGATGACACGTGTCACACACACACACACACGCACTTTCACAGATTTGTGTGTATTTATATTAGGTCACAATGTTTATTCAGCGATTTATGCTGAAAAATGACATACTGACATAAGTGTGACGCAGGTTTGAGTTTACGTCCTGATCAATTTTATTTACAAATTAGCTTCCAAATAACAACGATCTGAACATTTGACATGAAAAGTTTTAAAATGTTTTATATCAGTACAATACAATATAACTGTAAATAAAATAACGTTAAGAGTCAGGACTCTAGAACATGAAGCTTCCTCCAGAGTCCTGGATCACGTTATTCCTTTGCTGTCTGCGTGTCGGCTCTTGGCGCAGAGGATCAGAGCGTGTCGTGCTGCGGCTCCTGCGAACAGGCAGACAAATAAACAGTTGGCAGGATCTGGTGTGTGTGTGTGTGTGTGGCTGGCAGGGAACGCTGCTTGTCCATGCCATTAAATTTACCTTTCTTTCTGTCTGTCCGTCTGTTTGTCTGTCTATCTATCTATACATCTGTTTGTCTGTCTGTTGTTTTTTTCCTGTACTCTATCTATCTATCTATCTGTCAGTCTATCTGTCTGTCTGTCCGTCTATCCATCTATCCTTCTATCTATCTATCCGTCTATCCGTATATCTGTCTGCCGGTCTGTCTGTCTGTCTATCTATCTATCTATCTATCTATCTATCTATCTATCTATCTATCTA
>JAUMHR010000082.1:3083487-3093761 GCA_032361145.1 Enteromius fasciolatus
TTTAAAAATTTAAAACTAATTACAATAAACTGAGGAGTAGAAGATTTAAATTATTAATATTAATTAGTTTCAGTATTTAAGGGGTATATATATATATATATATATATATGAATAGTTAATATTATTATTAAATAAAAAAAATATAACTATTAAATAAATATTAATTACAATTATATATTTTTATATATAACATAAACACACACATATATAGTCACATGCTGTCAATCAAAAATACATGTTTTTTTTTACAAAATATGTGTGTACAAGCATGCATATATTTAAGAAAAATGTTAAGTTCATATATTAAATATATTTATATATGAAATCAAAGAAATATAAATATATACATGTAAACACAGGAAATATTTTCCAAATATATGCTGTATGTGTGTATTTAATATATATGTTTATAAAATGTAATATTATAATACTTTTTTTCATTAATTATAATTAGTAATTGCAATGGTATAGTATTTTACTTCACACTATTAATGTCCAAATCACTGAACTGTTGAAACCATTGTCCAAAACTCATTGTATCATCATTTTCAAATCAGTGCAATGAAAACATCACATGTTCCTTCATCTTACAATAGACTTTCCGACCCCCGTCAGTCTGCTTCATAAACAAAACACATCTACAAGTCTCATAATCCACTAAGAGCATTAAAAACATACCGTCACCCGATCATGTGTCGTGATCTCTGCAGGAAGTTCCCACAAACAGCCACAGTCCACTGAAGCCAGCAGGCTCTAACAGTGCTGTACGTTTTAGCGTTTTAGCTCCGAGGCGGTTGAGCACGACAAATGTTCTCCACTCTCGTCCAGCTGTGGAGAAATCCGTATCCATGGCAACAGGAATCCCAAAACCCACTGTGATCTCACTCCACCCATCAATGCCAAAACAAACAGACGTGTCAGCCTGTCATCATTTAACCAATACCTCATATCTCATTAATAAATGTGTTACTTTTTTAAATTGGTGTTATGTTTAATGTCCTATATTTAAATGTTGGCTGGGAAAGACGGAGGTAGAGCTTATTAATTGTGCGATGCACACGTGATATAGTCTTTTACAGTTTTGATGAGTTTAGATTACGAGCAGTTCTTACTTACAAGGTCAATTACAACTTTGCTCTGACAATCTGGAGCTTCTGAGTCAGTGACTGTAAGTATATTGACTGTTCACATGTGGAGTTTAGGGGACATATGTGAACATATAGCGCATTCCCCGTCCTGTGTGAAAGGGTCTGTGTGTGTGTGAGAGAGAGAGAGAGCGAGAGAGAGAGAGAGAGAGAGAAAGAGACAGGGTCACATCTCTCTGGAGTCAATCGCAGCTTGTGTGCTGCAAATACATAAGAGCACTGTGTCTGTCACGTGACTCCGTTCCTCTTTCAGGCTTGAACTGATAATAAAACTAAGGACATTATTAACCGTCTTTTACTTTGAAAGTAAAATTATTCTATAAAATTTCTGATGCATGCTTGTGGTGTTCGTCCAATTACAATGCACTGTGTCAGCTGGCCAATCAGAGCAGACGGTGCTTGTCGAGGGAGGGTCTTTGTAGAAAGCGGCGCGTTTGAGAGGCGAGGCACAGGGGCGTTACAATAATATACAGTAATTTTGCAAAATAATGCGTTTTTTTACATTAAAGGATGTCAACATATTCTGTTACACCAAATACACAAAAACAATGATGTTTAAAATAGCATCCAGTGTTTCCCATTCGTACTGATATAGCCAAAACTGCCGCATATTAGTGTAAGTTTGATTTCATCAGACGATGTTACGATTATAAATCAGGATTTAAGGACAGTATTGAGTGATTCCTGTGTAGTATTAATAGGTCCTGCAAGCTATTTATAATTGTTTTACGTATGACAACGGAAAATATCATGTGAACAGCTTTATTGGACATTCGGTTGTATGAACTCGTCTACATGCAAACTGGATGCAGTGACGTAATGCACGCGTTCTTTTTCTGTTTGTATTTCAACAGCTTACAATGTTTGTTTTTAAACCACAATGCTTAAAAACACATACAAATCTCTACCGGATGTATTTTTATTTATATATATTTTGTGTCGCACACCCCTACACACATACATCAATAAATAAATGAATGAAACAGAACCTTAACTATCTACTGTTAAAAAACTAGGACTATAAATAGAATGGAAATTGTGATGAATTGAACAACTTTTGTGATGCAAACACGTTTAATTGCTCATTTGTGGGTCAATCTGGACAAAAACAACTGCTAAATGAGTGAATGTATTGTTTTATGTCGCACACCCCCTACACGTACATGAATAATTAAATAAAACAGGACCGTAATTATTAAAATAAATATAATATTCATATCAGAACCAAAAATAAACTATTTCAAAAGCACCCAAGTTGATGTTTTCGTTCTTATCACGCGATGTAAGTTGCAGTAAATAGTGTGTGAAGCACACTGACTGCTTCCCCTCCGACTCCTAGATGTCTGTCTGATACGCTGCGCTTTCCTTTCAGCTATCAACAGGCTGTGAGAGTTTGACACACGAACAGCACACACACCAAACAACAGGTGACACCACAATCACGCTAGACCTTTATGTGACTGACACACACACAAACTCTTTCTCTACAGCTGAGTGCCGCGTCACAGTTTGCTGTTGTGGCACTTTCACGCGGTCAAGCTGGGAAAAGCATCTGGTCACACAGGGGCCCAGGGCAACAAACAGAGAGACCCCAGAACAACAGAGCTCACAGTCAGACACTTCCTGTATGACATCCATCTATGAGAAAAGATCTGTAGATATTCACCTTTGCCATTTTACAGCCTTCCTCAGTAGTGTCTGTTATTTTGTTTTTTATATAAAACTATATACATAAATGTCACATAGAAAAAAATACATTTGAAAAATGTTTTATTAAATAATAAAAAGTTAACAACTTGTGATGTCTTGTTTTGAAAAAGTCCTTTTATTAAATAACAATGCTTGTTTTAAACCCTTTTAACAATTCTCTTTTAAATCCCTTTTAAAAACTAGTGCTGTCAAACGATTAATAGCATCTATAATAAATAATGTGCATGTACACTGTGTATATTTATGTATAAATACAAATGCATGCATTTATATATTTAAGGAAAATATCTTTATATTTTAAATCTATTTATATTTAATATAGAATTTAAGCATGTGAATATATAAATGTTAATGCATTATTAATGTTCAAAATACATACTGTATGTGTGTGTGTATTAATATATACATAATAAATGTACACAGTATAGTAAGGAAACAAAACCTTTTCTTTTGGGGACGGTTAACTACTATTAGCATTACTGAAAACACATTTTATTAAATAATAAAAAATTGTTGTTGCCACCTTTTCGAACTCCCTTCCATAAAATAAATAAAGAAATAAGAAATAAGCACTTGTGTCACCCTGTTTGAAAACCTCTTTTATTAAATAACAACTAAACCTAAAAAGAATTACATTTCTGTAAAGCCCTTGTGGACACAAGGAATCCCTTAATATTAAATAAAAACAACAACTACATTTTGTTGACCTCTTGCACTCCCCCGGTTTGAAATCTTCTTTCCTGCACAATTCAGAGTAGGCCTATATAAAACTATTTATATAAATTTTTTCCCTATATAGTACAGTTTCACACGGCTGCTGTGCTCACTTTGAAACCCGTAAACTAGTAAAAACTGTGATCCTGCAATATTACCCTGCTTGTTTTCTTTCCTTCTTCCTAAGGGTGTTGTCATATGCTGTCCTGAGTTGTGTCTGCTCAGATAGAGCCGGTAATTTTCCCTTGTCTTCCACTCCACTGCGCTTTCTCTCTCTCTCTCTCTCTCGGCCATTAGAGCGCAGTACATCATCATGATCCAGTGCGGCTCATCGATAAGTGCTGTTTGTTCTGAGAGGGTTGGTTAGACGGGCAGCCGCACATTTAATGGCCGTCTACAGCTGTCAGAGGCGCTGGCCTTTCAGCCTCATTCACTCTCACACCGTTTCTTAGAAATGTTCGATCAGAGCCGGCGGAAAACGGCCGGCGAGAGTCAGCGTCTCTGTGACACCGAAAGGTCCGTCTCATTATTCAGAGACTCAAGTGACAGAGAAATGGAGGCCGGCGGCGGCTTGAATCGGAGCGATCTGTCCAAGGCTAAATTGGCAGTGTATTTGGCGGTTAGCAGGAAACGACGGACGGATTTGTGGATAGATAAAATGGTTAAAATTAAAGCAAAAACAGACAGAGACGAATAGCTCTTTTCGAAATAAAGGACAGTGAATTTTGGCCTTCGACTAGAGTGCATCTGTGTTCAACAGAGCGGGAAATGAGAACGCTAATGCTAATGGGGCAGTCTATTTTAGTCGGCATCTCATTAGCACTAACAACCTAAGTAACAAACTTTGCTATAAATCTGAGCACACTGTAAAATGTAGTTTCTTAATATTTCTGGTAGTTTTTAAGGTAAAAAAAAAACTGTGCTTAATTGTATTGCATTTGCAGTGTACGTCAAATCTTAATAGTATTTTAAAAACTTGTGAATATTATAGTGTCATAGAAAAAAGGCCACTTAAGTGCTTTTAAGAGTATACTATAAGAACTTGTTCATTGAAACACTCTCTTAAGAACACACTTAAGTATACATTAAGTACAGACTTTGGGTGATTGCGCATGGTGTTCAAAACGTCACTCATGTTGTGTCAATCACGTTTACACGCTGCCTCCAAAAATTTTGTCCGTCACAAAGAAAACTGGATCAGATTAAATTTTCATTTTAATGAAAGGGATGACGAACATGAAAAAACAAAAATGGAAAAACACATGTAAAATGTTGGACTCAGAGTGCAATGCCCTTTAAGTATACTGTCTGTCACTACTTTCAGTATTAGATAATAGAATTATGAAGCATGTTAAATTTATTTTTAACTATAACACATTTTGATTTAATTGCAAAAAAAACCAAAAATATTGAGTATATATATATTTAAAATGGATTATTTCCATAATTAGTACTTTGTATGCCGAAATGTAGGCTACTTCTTTTACCACGAAAGAAATCATCATTAGCAACAAGGAAACATTTATCTAAAAGTCCTTAAAACAAGATAAACCTTGTGGAAAAATAAGCACAATTGATTATATTTAATGTGACTTGTGTATTTTAAATCATAAAATTAAAAATTTTAAAAAGTATATATATATTTGTAGATCATATATAGTATAAATGCAATAAAATTGACTTAAGTGATTTTTTAAAAAGAGTATATGGTAACACTTTATTTTAAGGTGTTCAAGTTAGATGTACTGTACTTACTATTATAATAACAATAAATTATGCATAATTACTGTACATGAAAATAACCCTAAACCAAACACTAATTCTAAACCTAATCATATATGATACCTTAAAATAAAGTGTAACCAAGTATACTTTAGTGACTGTGCCTTTATACACTTAAGTGCACTTTCAACCTAATTTCAAAAACAAGGGAATTATTCAATTATGAATAAAAATGGACTTAAGTATGTCAAAAAGCATGACAAAATTTAAATAATCGCAAATAACAAAAATTAAATCTGCATTTAGACATTCTTTTAAAGTGTATTAGTCTATATTTATAAAAGTGCTATACAAAAAGTGTGCTAAAGTGAACTTAATCTGCTCGAGAGGAATCTGTATTATCAAACGCATTAAGTTTACGCTTGATATACAAAAACAACTAAATTAATTGGTCTGCTTTTGACTTTGCGCAACCATTCAGCAAACATCGAAAACATTCGAGCACCTGCTTAGCAATGTCCTGAAAACTATATACTAGATCTTAGCACTAGCATAAAACTCTGAAAGCCATCCATAACACACTAGCATTGTGGGTTTTTTTTTCTTCTGTTTTTGTTTTTACAGGTTAGCGCTGCAGGATGAGGATAGACTCATTCTTATTGGCTTAGTGTGACAACATGCTGGCTAACCGCTAGTCTACAACTCAAGTGCTCCTAGCATGCTTAGTTATACAACGCATCAGCTAATATAAAGTGAACAATTTGAACGTTAAAACTAACACAGTCTTACGACCAAGTAGTACGATTTTTTACCAGTACAATTTGTGCTGTACGAACTTCGTTGATTTTGACGAATTGTCTAAACCCCAGTGATGGGTAGGTTTAGGGACAGGGTTAGGTCAAGGTCACTTGTACAAATTCATTAAATACGTTCGATTTAGCAAAAAGTGAGGTCGTACGAATTTGTACGAATTAGCCACCTCTTAAAATATGTGTAAATTGCCGTAAGACTGAGACGGTTAAAACATATTTATTAAACCAAAAAAAAAAAAAAAAAACCTGTGCTACGTGCTGCTAGCACAATAACTTAGCATACCTTTCCGCATGAGCGTAAAGCTGCTAAACGCCATGTCAGAACAAAGCAAACACAAGAATCTTGCACCACGTCTCAAGCTAGCGGCTAATAATAACATCTCTTTCATTAACAAGCCAGTGTAAAACTGTTCACGGTGTCATTCCAGGACCTTAAGACAGGAATCCCAGTCACCTTTAAATTCCACGGCCGGGAACTAATTGGGAATATTCCAGGAATGTAAACGTGCAAGACTTTTCAAAGTGTTCAATGGGACTTTACAGTTAAACTATGCCAGTTAAAGCAAACTCAAACCATTGAAAAACCTGTTTTATTACCCACATTATTTTTAATCATCATCAACTGGCTTTTTATCAGCTTTCTGTCAACTAAGCAACACTTAACAGTTATGATTTCCCATTCATTCAGACAAGGATTGAACTAAAAAAAAAAAAGCTCTCATCCCAAACACACACACACAAATAGGATGTTAGAGTAGACGCTCACACTTTTCAGAATTGCAGATGAATCACTCTTCATAATCAACATATGAATGCATTGCTAACACTGACTCCAAATCAACAAAGAGATATTTGGCCTTGGTGATCTTTAATCAAATTTCCCTGCCAACAAAGTCACTCAGATCTCAACTCAATTTAATTTCCATTAAAGGCTGAAGCTGTTTCTTTCTGATGGGTCCTGCCGTTTATTGCTGCATTAATCAGGCACTCCTTCAGCTTTTGTTCCCTTCCTGTTACAAAACCACAATGCGTTTTTGATGCAGATAATAAAGGTAAAGATCATGTTTCCTGGGAAAGGCAATCCCAAAGGGAAATAAAAATATTGTTTCTGTTCTGGATGTTTACCAAGTCAGAAAGACACTGGGAAAACACTGAACCATTTTGGGATCCGAGACTTTTTTCGTTGTTAGTATTAGAGTAATATGGTGTATTCAGGTTTTGCATTGACACAAACAAATCTCTGACGTTCCTCCGGTCAAGCAGGTATCATGATTAAGCACCTCGTCAGCTGAGAGTCATGGGTGTCTTGATAAGCTTCCTTTAATAGGATTCACGGCTGGATAATACCAACACGGTCGTTTAAAGAAGGGCTAGAGAGCTGTGAAGATTTAATTGGATGAGTTTTATTACTAAAGGATTCTTAAAGGAAAAGTGCACCCAAAAATGAAAAATTGCTGAAAAAGTACTCACACTCGGGCCAGATATAGATGAATTAGTTTCTTCATCAGAACAGTACTGGAGATTTATAGAATTGCATCACTTGCTCACCAAAGGGTCCATTGTGGAGAATGGGTGCCGTCAGAATGAGAGTCCAAACAGCTGTTAAAAACACCACAATAATCCAACACTAGTCCAGTTCATCAGTCTACATGTTTGTAAGACACGTTTATAACTTTGCTTCTAGCTAATATACAAGTTAAAACATAGCTTTATACAGTGAAAATTTCTTCTAAGTAGAGAAATATGCACAAATGTCAAGTGCATAAAATGTTGGTGGACAGGACAACAGGACATGAAGATAGACTTTTATGGATTGCGAAGTCATATTGTAGCTAGAAGCGACGTTTTAAAAAGTTAAAACACCTTAATTATAGATTTGCTTCTTACAAACACACAAAGCTTTTTATTTTGAACTGGAGTGGTGTGGATTACTTGTGTGATGGTTTGGACTCACGACACCCATTCCTTTCAGTAGATCCACTGGTGAGCAATTGACGTAATGCTACTTTCTGATTAAGAAACAAACTTATCTAGCCTACATCTTGGATGGCTTGAAGGTGAGCACATTTCCAGCAGTACATTCATAATTAGTGTACAATACGAGGGATTAAATGTCTCTCAGTTCCTTCAGTTTCGTTTGGTGAAGTTCTATCGGAATAAATCTCGGTTTAATCACTCCACCTTTGCTCTCCAAAGGGTACAATAACACTGAAAAGAACAAACAAGACAAAATATTAACAAACAAACAGAGCACTGGCACTAAGCATCAACGTGAAAATACAAAATATATCAGTGGCACTGTGGTGCTCGACACTCTCATTTCCATAACAACACCAAAGACTACTGGGAAAACCGGACCAGAAGAGCCCTTAATTGTCTGCCTTGTAATGAACAGGACTGCCAGTGCTAATAACACCGGCTAAGAGCAAAATAATTCAGGAGAAGGGCGACCCAAGAATCTCCAAATGGCACCATTTATTACTTATTGGCCAAATAGGTCCAGTAGCACCCTTTAATTACCTGTATTCCAAATCAACAGTATAATTTCCGTCTAACTTTAGGGTGACGATCGTTGAGCCCAATTACAGTATGTCTTTAATTTGACTAGTCCTGTCCGTTAAACACAAAATGACCTTAAAGTGTTAGTTCACCCAAAAATAAAAATTCTGTAATTACTCACCCTCGAGTCGTTCCAAACCCACAAGACCCATCTTCGAAACACAAATTAAGATCATTTTGATGATATTAGAGAGCCAACTGTCCCTCCATAGACAGCAGTGGCTCGGATTTCAACAAAAATATCTTAATTTGTGTTTTGGAACGACATAAGGGTAATAAATTAGGGTGAGTAATTAATGAAAGAATTTACATTTTTGGGTGAACTAACCCTTTAACTAGCGGAAAGGCATTTGAGGCGTATTAAGTTTCATGAAATACTCGAAGAAACTTTACACCCCGCCAATGCCTGGTAAACAGGTTTTATTTGTTTTTATTTTCCACAATGGCAATGCCAACGTTTCGCAGGTGCAGGTAACGTCACACACTGCAAATGTTTGCTAAACACATTTGAACTGTTTTATATGTATATAATGACAATGCTATCAAACTTTACATTATTGTTTTGGTATATATTTATCATACACTATAGCTTTTTCTTCAACATTTCAGATCGTCAGTTGCCAGAGAGAGTTTAGTGAGAACAGGATTCCCGTCGCTGGGTTAGCTATTTTAAGAGGCCGGGAACTCTGGGATCACACATAGACACATGCCATTCTACATGTCGGTGTGTATCAGTTACACACACACACTGCAAAGTCATACTGTCACATCCCTGAGCTGACACAACCTACGGGAACATTACATCAGTCAAACTGACTCCACAATAAAAACGCATTTATTGCTGAAACATGGCAGTGATGTAACCTTCAAGAATTTTCATTAGTAATCGTTAGCATATTGTGGAAACTTGACAATATTTTGGCGGTAAAAACAAGGCGTTCTTACCATCACGCGGTCTTTTCTCAATCAAACGTGTACAGGGGAAATGTGGCATGAGGTGTTACTTTACATCCTGAGCTTTAATAATGTCGACTGCATTGAAATATGAACCGAATAAATGTGCTGCGATCCTGATGCTAATTTAAACTCTAGAGATCCAGATTTCTCTCTTGGGGAACGCGTGGACACCTGAGGTTTTCTTCTGTTATGTAAAGGAAAAGGAAAGAAAAGGAAACTCTCACTAACTAATGGTGAAAAACCTTTTATAGAAAAGCCACTTACAGATGAGGATAAAAGAAGCAATCAAATCAACAAAACAGCAACAAAATGCAATGTTGAGTCTATTTCAATGAATCAGCGAATCAAAAAACACTAAATAAACCATTTGCTTGCATCATGACTCCAATATGTAAAAACTAAACTAAAATGAGACAATGACGGGAAAATAATAACATGCAGTAACTACACATAAACTAATATTAAACACATAAACATATTTTAAAAATAAAACGTTTCCAAAATAATAAAAAAAAATAAAAAAAGAGACAAAATAATATAGCGTACTGCTGTACTACGTAATAGAGGACGGATACCCAACCCGACAAGCCAGGCCGGGTTCGGACAGATATTTAGAAAGGATGCTCGGGTTCGGTCACATCAGCGTGAATGTGCG
>JAUMHR010000082.1:3187623-3198686 GCA_032361145.1 Enteromius fasciolatus
GACTGAGTTCTGCTGATTGGCTGGAAGAAATCCATGCGCTTCCACGAGCTCACGGAAAGGCACGAGACCGCTCTAATGAACGATCGATTAAGTTACCAAATATAGTTCCTTGCCCTATAAAGGGTTAATGTCGTGTTCCAACCAGTGGGTTTGTGAAGGCACATCACTAAATAAAGAGACATAAGAATTAGGCCCAATCCCAATTCTACTCCTTACCCCTAAACTTTCCCCTAACCCTTCGTTTGGCACGTTCGTGTGTAGGGGTGTCTCAATTCTCTTTTGGTTGGAGGGGATGGGGGAAGGGCTAGATAGTCCTCAAAATGAAGATTTTTCGGGACCTCACTTCAAACGAAGGGCTAAGAGAAATTTTCATTAATAAGGAGTTTTATGACAATTTTTCACTACTATTGGTCTTGTGTTTGTGTTTAAGGTGATGTTCTGTAAAAAAAACGTTTGCAAAAAAATCGCTAAAGTTTGCTAGCGGATGGCACAGATTGTGCAATATTAGGAAATATACTTTTATGTCATATACCTGGTAACGCCATATGTGTACATGTAAATGATCGGTGCTTACATCGGCGCATGTCGTCTGACGTAACGGATCAGTGTAGTAGTGGTGTCCCATTTCTTAGGGGAAAATATTTAACCCTTCCCCTTTCCACTTTATTTCAAGGGGCAAGGGGAAGGGGTAGGCAAAGGGATAGAAAATAGAATTGGTATCGGGCCTTAATAAGAGCAATTATATCAGCATGTTTGCTCTCTGGCAAATGGGCCAACATTTTATGCAAATCTTTAAGAGTCTCTGAATTCTTAAGACGTCCTAACAATATCGTATCTTCTGGAAAAGAAACCCCTTCATCGATTTCCTCCGCCAAAGGAACAGATGAAGCAGTGTCAATGAATCAGTCTTAGGGTTTAACATTTCGTGAGAACGCCAATAATAGGGCTTCAACAAATTAATATGACACAATTGAGTGGACTTTCTTCTGTCTGGTGTGGCAATCAGAATCAGAAATTCAAATCAGAAATTTGCTTAACCACCACAAAAGGACCTGTATACCGAGCTAGAAATGGAGAGCCTTCCACAGGTAACAGAGCCAACACTTGATCACCAGACATAAATTGTCGTTTCTCTGCTCGCCGATCATAAAGTGTCTTCATACGCCTCTAAGAGAAACATAGTTTCTCATACAACCTACGCTTGAAATAATTTACGTAATCTATTAAGTTTTTAGGTGGTGCACTCTCAGTCCAGTTATCACGTAGATAACTGGTATGGCCAAAGGACCCCGAACAGTATGCCCGAATACAAGACTTACTTCATGTGCTGACAACATCACCCACAGCAATCCCTCCTCCCAATCACCTTCCATCTCAGTACAATATGCACGCAATAAAGACTTACGAGTCTAATAAAAACGCTCCAAAGCCCCCTGGCATAAACACTTGCTTTATTGTGCTTAATGTGGAGCAGTTTCAATACCTGAGAAAACAAGTGAGAAGTCAAGTTAGAACCTTGATCACTCTGCACAATCTTTGGAATACCAAAAACTGAGATGAACTGAGTAAGGGTTTTTACCACTGATTTTGGTACGGAGGCTGCAGGATACCGAGTCGCTGCACACATAACAGTGAGCAAGTAGATACTTACTAATTTTGATCGAGGTAACAGACCTACACAATCAACGATCAGATGCTCAAAGGGAGAACTGACAGCTGGAATCGGAGATAGTGGTGCAGGTTTAATAATCTGATTCGGCTTGCCTGTTCGTTGACAAGTATGACATGTCTTGATGTACTCTGACACATCTTTCTTCAGTTTTGGCCAAAAGAAATGAAGAAGGATTCTGTCATAGGTTTTTTTAACACCTAGGTGCCCTGCTTTTTTTTAATGAGAACATCCTACCTGGAAGAAGTAACCTAGAGGAAGTGTCTAATTTCATCAGATGACATTACACTCTCAATAAGTTTAGAGAGAGAGGGATCAAGAATCTGCTCTTGCTTCAATTCTAGAAGGGAAACAGAAAAATTGTCAGGCAAGGAACAGGTGGGTCCCACTACACCTGGGTCAGAGAATAACTCTGGCCGAGCAGACGTCATCAATCGAGTTACTGCACATGCTGTAAATACCTCTGGAAATTTCTCGTTACTCTCTTCAGGACCTGGAACAGGAAAAGATTAAACTACAGAGGTGAAAATGTATCAGGCCAAACCCTGCCTCCTGCCAAAATATTTCCCAGTATTATATCCACACCCTTTACTGGCAAAGTGGAACGTACACCAATCACTACCTCTCCTTTCACAAGTTGAGATGACAACATTATTTTATGCAAAGGAACAGATACAGTAAGATATTTAACCCAAATTTCTTTAATAAGCACACTAGTACCAGTGTTGCTCAAAGATGAAAATGGCAACACCTTCTGCAAAATAAATGATTCTGATGCCCCTGTATCCCCTGGAACTTTTGTATCTTGTCCAGCCATTGACACATGACCATAAGTGACGAAAAGTGCATAATCTCCAACTTCTACGTGCTTTACTGTTGTGGAAAAACTTTCCTCAGACATGTACAGTACACCAGTACAGCTAGTTTAACCCAAGAGTGGAAGTGCAGAATAAACTTCTTGAGCCCTGCCAGTGAGCATGCATTGTAACAGTAACCAGTTCTTTACTAGGCCAGCATCTTGCCTCTGCTATTCGCTCGAACAGTATAAAGAATGTACCCAGATCTCTCTCATTAAATTTGGGAACTAAGCGCAAATTAGCAGCAGTATCAAACATTTGAGAAGCACTATGCAAAGAGTCACCAGATCCGCTAGTTAATCCACTTTCTCTTATTACGTCCAAACTAAATTTTTGTTGCTCAATACTGGTTTGTTCATTTCTCGTTCTACTTCCAATTTCATCCGCTCTTGCTCAATCTGTAACAACAACAAGCGTTCTTGCTGTTCAAAAGTAAAAGTGCTAACCTGACTTTTAATGTGACTGGCAGCAGCTGGCATCTCCCACTAATATGCACTGTTCTATTAGCTTCGTTTCAAGAATTTCCCCTCACTGTACAATCCCTTACCCGCCGATCTCCAATTTCAGTTAGATTAGATTACATATGTTTCTCTGTTATAAATAAGATGTATGTTTTACAAACCCCAGCAAGAAGAAAACAAGTTCCCTTACCCTATCTATAACCCTAATCTTTGTGTGGTTACTGGTAAGAGGTACTCCCGCTGGTACAAAAAAAACAACCAGCACGCTGGCGACTCACTCGTACCACGGATATGCTCCCGAGACAATTGCTCTACTCACGGTCAAAACTCAAAAATTAGGCTACATTATACCACTCGTGCCAAAAGGGAACAAGCAGTTACACCTAACAATGAAACCAATAAAATCCAAAAAAACAATTAGCCTCTTTCCACATCTATGGCGACCAACAGTTAAACGCATTCCGTCCATAAATCAACCAAAATCCAACGCGTAACTCCTTCAAAAGGATGTTTAAAACATCCCAACAACAGCGACACACAAAACAATCGCTCTTTCGGCTTTACGTTCGGTTAATTACATGTGCATTTCCTTACAAAATAACCAAACGCAAACAAACAGTGCGCTTCAAAATTTAAAGGACGAGCCCCCATGTGTCACGGCCAACTCGCAAGCCGCGAAAAAAGAGATGACACGTTGGATAACGTTATAAACAGACAGCATTTGTTAAAGTAAATTTAAAATAAAAAATTTAACAAAAAGAAACAAAAGAGGTCCGAATGATGAGCGAGCCCCGAACGACTGAAGGGAGCGATCTTTATACTGCCGGCAGGCTCCACAAAAGTGTAATTCATCAATCAATCATGACATCAGTCACTATAAAACCTGCAAAACACAACATACAAGGAAAATGAACAGCCACAAAAGAATCCATAATGGTGTTCGTAACTGTGTGTGTCAGTGTGTTTTGTAAGTGACGTCTACTTACAAAACTGATGTTTATAGTCATTTATATTACTTTGTTTTACACCTTCCTTCTTCCCACTCCTGTCATCATCAAATACTTTTTAAATGGTTCATCATCATCAGGATGATCATCAGTGTCCAAACGTGTTTCACTTGGTTTTAGTCATGTGACTCTCTCCTCGTACAAAGGATACAGTTTACTGTTCAGCGTCAGTGTGTCAATTTTATTTTTTATTTTAATTATGTAAAATGTATTACATTTACTCCCCGACTCGGTTAAAAACTGACCAAAAATGCTGATGTTTTGTTTATGTTAACATGCAGTGTATCACGTGACTATTAAGAAAGCTATGTTTAACCACATCCGAGTTTCTTCATTAGACTTCCTCCATTATCTCATACGAATGAAAATGTTAAGTGCACTTATTTTCTCCTGTTTATGGCAACTGGTTGGTGAGTTAAACATGTTTATATGGCTTTAGCTTAATTTAAATGTTAAATTCTGTTGTTATTTACTCACCCTCATGTTGTTCCAAACCTGTTTGACTTTCTTCTGTGTAGAAACAACATTGTGTGTGTGTGTGTGTGTGAAAGCAATGCATGTGTGCGAGTATTGGATCCCTTTAGCTTTCACTATGGTGTGGATCAACAGGGTGAGCAAATAATGACAAAAACATACATTTTTGACTGAGCCGGTTTTAAATCTTGCTGTTTTGGTTTGCTTGGTACACATACAGGTGGCATGAAGATAGTATCCGTGACGGAGGGACATTCTGTTACTCTGCACACTAATGTTTCTGATATAGCCAAACAAAATATACAATACCTACAGTGGAGCTTTAAACCTGAGATGACATTTATGGTCATTCAGTTTTATAAGGGAGAACCTGTTATTAATTATTTTAATGCTGAGAGATTTAGAGACAGGCTACACATCGACAATCAGACTGGATCTTTGACCATCAGGGACATCAGAACCACAGACTCTGGACTGTATGAACTACAGATAAAAAAATATATGCTGTTTTATTTATTTGATGTTATGGTCTATGGTGAGTATTTTAATGGAATGTTCAGATTTATGTATACGACAATAATAATACAATTCATTACTACTTTGTCTTATTTTGTTTTTTGCATTTTCCAGCTCGACTGCCCATTTCCATTGTCACCAGAGACTCTTTAACCTATTCATCTCCATCATCAGGATCATCACAGCAGAATTGCTCACTGCTGTGTTCAGTGGTGAATGTGAGTCATGTGACTCTCTCCTGGTAAAAAGGAAACAGTTTATTGTCCAGCATCAGTGTGTCTGATCTCAGCATCAGTCTCTCTCTACCTCTGGAGGTGGAATATCAGGAGAAAAACACCTACAGCTGTGTGATCAACAACCCCATCACAAACCAGACCACACATCTGGACATCAGTGAAGTCTGTGGAGGTCCGTCAAGAAGTCATTGATCAATTTGTCATAATTTTGGTGCTGGTTCGCAATAAAACCTCTTTTTTTCTGTCCTTAGACTCTGCTCGCTGTTGCAGTTTCACTGAAGCTGTGATTCGATTGGTCCTCTCTGCTGTGGTGGGCGTGGCTACTGTTACTATAGTGATGTATGACATCAGATCCAGAAAAGAGGAGAGCATCACATTCAGCCCCTGAACGATGGTCGTTAAACGCTTGGAAATAGAGAATTTACATTTCATCTTGATGAAATTTGAATATAGATATTTTCAGCTGTAAAATGTTTCATTAAATGTTCATCGGTCGTACAGTAGTGATCAGTTGGTGAGTGAATTGTGAGTCGATTCTTTTTAATGAATCAATCAGACGGTACACAAAGCGCTCTTGACAAATCAAAAAGGATGCTGTTTGTTTCCTCACCCTCTCCCATCAATAGTATCATAATAAAAACCTGATTCAGGTTTTGTGTGTTTTGGTGAAGCTTGATAAAAACACTGACTGCAGCTACAGAGAACATCAGCAGGAATTAAAGATCTTACAGTATGTGTGTCTTACAGTATATCTTTTATGAACACAGAATTTCAATTTAGTCAAAAACAGTGATGACACACCAAAAATGGATAGATCCCGTAAGTTGTGCTGGCATGGACACGTGACTGGAGTTTATAAACTAACAATTAACAATTAATAAGCTTCGAATTTGAGGATACGACACGTTTGGTGTTCTGGTGTTCGCTTCATCTCATCCATTATGAATGCATGCTCGTGCCGCACTTCATTTTATTAATGCAGAGGAAAAACATGGCAGAGCAGAGAGGACACAGATAAAGACAGAAAAGACAAAGGTAGGTCAGTTTTGATAATAGGAAACAAATCTCCGTTTTCAAACAATAAATACAGATGTAGAGCTCTTTAGTGGCCTTAGTTCAGAGTGCATTTTAATTAGCACGAAATAAACACTGAATGGACAGGTGAAAAGGTGAAAGATACACTCCAACTTACTGATTGTATTGTGTGTAATGTCTAAACTCAATGAGAGTTTCAGCCGCGGAAAGAATAAACTCCATTCCATATAGCGACGTACACTAGAGAGGAGTATAATTGCTTCTTTTTTATTGTAATTAATCAAATGTATAGAAATAACGTTATTATAAAACAAATGGTGTAATATGAACTTGTAGGCTATAAAAATCAACCGTTTCTTTTAACCTTGCTGTAGGCTAGTAAAAATATCATCGAAAGCTTGTTAATAATTTCTGAATAATTCTCACTCCAGGCTGAACTCAACAGTTGGCAACCATGTTTGAAGTTTTAAAGGTTTTCTACAAAAACTCACAGCACAAGCAAGTTGGCCTACAAAAGTAAAACTAACAGTAGTATATACTAAGCATCTGCCCCATACACTGACGTTTAATGACATCCAATGTAGTCGCAGTTGTTCATTGTGCATGGTTAACATTAGGTGTATAACACACTGTACAAAAGCATTTTAGAATCATGATTTTAAACTCATTTTTTATTTTCATACTTCTTTAGACTTCTTTTTTCAGTCAGCCGTGGAAACAATTACAGCAGCTAATTGTGAAGCAAGAAACGACCACAAGGTCCAGTGATGACAACATTTTAAAATGACTCAAGGACTAGCTGTGAAGTCCTTTTACAGACTGCGTTTCCTGCGTTGTTCACACTGTCAGCGACTTTAAAACGACTTTGCGAATTAATGTTACATTTCTGTTGCGTTACAGCTCAGATTTGACGTTTTGAGTGTTTTTATGTCATAGCCAACATCTAAAAAAAATTTCCGCATGTTCATTTTCTTCTGTTTGTGGCATCTGGTTGGTAAGTACTTCATCTTCAGTACAGAAGAGAGGGTGTGTTTTGTACATGTGGGCGTCACAGAGATCACGCGCTCTGTATGCGTGCATTGCTATAATGATTCAGATTGATTATAATTAATATAATCACAAATACCATGGTGAAGCTAAATGGCAAGCAAAACCATGTTATTAATGTGTGGTTACAAACATCTCAGGGTTAAGTTCAACTATTATGATTTTATTTGTAGTAAACCCATGTTTAATTTTGATAATTAAAACATATGTAACCGAGTGCAGAAATGAACGTGAGTAATCTTACCTGATACTGATATTACAATAGCCAGTCTTAACAGTTTACATGATCTGGCTCTTTATTTGTATTCATTTATTTCTTTTATAGGCCTATATTAAAATATATCAAACGTGCGTGTGGTAAAAGGGTCTGCTGCATATCGCGTTGGCTAAAACACACAAGGAAATGCATTGTGAAAAATAATAATAAAAAAAAAAAAATGAATCTATGCCCACCCCTAGTATTCACACGCCGCATACAATGCTCTGCAATTCTGATTTCTACCAACATGAGGTCAGGAGACTTGTCAGTCAATAAATAAGAAAACAAAGTAACTGGCGTTACTTTTTTAAAAATGCGTTACTTTACTAGTTACTTGGAAAAAGTAATATTATTATGTAACTCGCGTTACTTGTAATGAGTTACCCCCAACACTGCTCCTGGGACTGATCAGGTTGTTAAAATAAACACAAAAAAACTCTAAAAAAACTATTTCAGCGACAACATCTCTTCTCTGATCAAAAGCCACTGAACAAATAATCAGGTCCCTGATGGGTTCGTAAATTTTTACAACATTTCCGTTGTGGTCTGTGCTGTTTGCAGCGTGTTCTTGTGTTTGCAGCGCCTCCCTGTGTTGTGTTGTAAGAATTTGCTGTTTGCAAGTGTTTTCTTCTGTTTGCAAGTGTTTATTTTCTGTTTGCATGTTTTTTTTCTGTTTGCATGTGTTTTTTCTGTTTGCATGTTTTTTTTCTGTTTGCATGTGATTTCTTCTGCTTGCATGTGTTTTCTTCTGTTTGCATGTTTTTTTCTGTTTGCATGTGATTTCTTTTGTATGTGATTTCTTTTGTTTTGCATGTGTTTTCTTCTGTTTGCATGTGATTTCTTCTGTTTGCATGTGTTTTTTTCTGTTTGCATGTGTTTATTTTCTGTTTGGATGTGTTTTTTCTGTTTGCATGTTTTTTTTCTGTTTGCATGTGATTTCTTTTGTATGTGATTTCTTAACAGTTTACATGATCTGGCTCTTTATTTGTATTCATTTATTTCTTTTATAGGCCTATATTAAAATATATCAAACGTGCGTGTGGTAAAAGGGTCTGCTGCATATCGCGTTGGCTAAAACACACAAGGAAATGCATTGTGAAAAATAATAATAAAAAAAAAAAAATGAATCTATGCCCACCCCTAGTATTCACACGCCGCATACAATGCTCTGCAATTCTGATTTCTACCAACATGAGGTCAGGAGACTTGTCAGTCAATAAATAAGAAAACAAAGTAACTGGCGTTACTTTTTTAAAAATGCGTTACTTTACTAGTTACTTGGAAAAAGTAATATTATTATGTAACTCGCGTTACTTGTAATGAGTTACCCCCAACACTGCTCCTGGGACTGATCAGGTTGTTAAAATAAACACAAAAAAACTCTAAAAAAACTATTTCAGCGACAACATCTCTTCTCTGATCAAAAGCCACTGAACAAATAATCAGGTCCCTGATGGGTTTGTCAATTTTTACAACATTTCCGTTGTGGTCTGTGCTGTTTGCAGCGTGTTCTTGTTTGCAGCACCTCCCTGTGTTGTGTTGTAAGAATTTGCTGTTTGCAAGTGTTTTCTTCTGTTTGCAAGTGTTTTTTTTCTGTTTGCATGTGATTTCTTCTGTTTGCATGTGATTTCTTCTGCTTGCATGTGATTATTTTCTGTTTGCATGTGATTTCTTCTGTTTGCATGTTTTTTTCTTCTGTTTGCATGTGTTTTCTTCTGTTTGCATGTGTGTTTGCATGTGTTTTTTCTGTTTGCATGTGATTTCTTCTGCTTGCATGTGTTTTCTTCTGTTTGCATGTGATTTCTTTTGTATGTGGTTTCTTTTGTTTGCATGTGTTTTCTTCTGTTTGCATGTGATTTCTTCTGTTTGCATGTTTTTTTCTATTTGCATGTGATATATGTCATATATTGTCTGACAGAACCTACAGAAAATTGAAAAAGAGATGATTCAATGCCTTTTTGTGGCATCTAGTTGGTTAATTAAGTTTATTGTTATCTTTCTATGTTTGATCCTGATACAGATCAGGTCAGGACTCTACACACAAATGTTCCTGATATACACAGACAAGA
This sequence comes from Enteromius fasciolatus, assembly GCA_032361145.1. Lineage (NCBI taxonomy): Eukaryota > Metazoa > Chordata > Actinopteri > Cypriniformes > Cyprinidae > Enteromius > Enteromius fasciolatus. The sequence continues at coordinate 3,197,254 of JAUMHR010000082.1, forward strand.
TATACGTTATATGCAGGAGGATTAAACCTGAAAGCAATCTTATAGACATTACTTTTGACAAGGGAACACCTGATATTATATATCATTATGATAAGACATTCAGAGACACACTACAGATGGACAATCAGACTGGATCTCTGACCATCTCTGACCATCACCTTCAGTTACTTTATATAGTTCTCAACTATGTAATAAAATAAAGTTTTAAATGAAGTATTCTCTCATGTTTTCCAGCACTCATTCATTATGTCATTATCAGCCTCAGTCATTATCAGAGGCTCTTCACAGTGTCCTTCTTCATCTTCATCATCAGGATCATTACAGCAGAATTGTTCACTGCTGTGTTCAGTCTTGAATTTAAGTCATGTGACTCTCTCCTGGTAAAAAGGAAACAGTTTATTGTCCAGCATCAGTGTGTCTGATCTCAGCATCAGTCTCTCTCTACCTCTGGAGGTGGAGTATCAGGATAACAACACCTACAGCTGTAGCGTAAACAATCCCATCAGCAACCAGACCACACATCTGAACATCATCACACTTTGTCAACCATGTCCAGGTATAGCAGAGATTATAGCTATGTATAGAATACCACAAACATTTTGGTGCAGGATCTCAATAAAACCTTTTTTTCTGTCCTCAGACTCTCTGCTGTGGTGGGCGTGGCCAGAAGAGCTGGACAGAAAAGGAGAACATCACAATCATTCGCTGAATGATGGGATAGAAAATCAATATGGAATTAATATTTACTCTTGATGTAAACAAAGTGAGAATTTTAATATACTTTCTTTGCTTAAAGATGTTTTTAAAAAAACTTCATATTGTGAAAAACATTAAGCATTAAAAACGACCACATAAGTCAAGATACTTGGGCAGAAAATTAATATATTTATATCATTTCATATTGTTATTCAATATTTCAACACAAAGAATGCCATTTTTTTCATAAAAAATCAGCATGGTTACAAATGTGAAATTGATTTTAAACAACAGTTTAATAAATAGTACAATAATATAAAGAGACTTACGTTTTAGACACTATATTGGCTCTTCTTGCTCGATTTCGCCAATAAAAATAATTCCATGAATCTCAGAGGAATCTGCTTTGTTCCTGAATGAATCAACTGTTCAAATAATTTTGTTCCATTTGCAATCACTCACTAGTGACGGTTTTAATATTGCATTAAAAGGGGTGATCCGGTACCACATGCACTTTTTCATTCAACGTTTGGACTGAAATGTGTGTTGGGAGTGTGTGTGCACAACCACCCTACAATGATAAAGATCCACCAGTAGTTTTCCTTTAATTTTATAAAAGTTGCACCTTCTGAAATCAAGCCATTCTCAAATGCATGTCGCTGTGGCGTCACACAGACAGAGGCCACTCCCACAATAGTTGATTGACAGCAGCGTGTCACACAGACTGAACTGGTGTC
>JAUMHR010000082.1:3198786-3209080 GCA_032361145.1 Enteromius fasciolatus
ACCGAGACGCAGAGACAAGCAAGACTCCTAAGAGATTGAGGTGTTTTGTTGTTGAATGTATTAATGAACAGAGCAGTGGTGATTTACTCCTGACATCTGAGTGACTGAAGACGCAGAGGATTAACGTTACATTTGGTTCTGAAGGGAAATACGCCCATGATTAACCCCGAAATGCGTTTATGTTCGCGCGAATCATTCATGATCCAGTCTCACCTACAGAAGCAGTGAGTATAATGTGTTTTAATGAAGTTTCACTATAAATACGGCTAAAAAAAGATCCTCTGAGAGCGCCTCAGAAAAAGGGGCGGAGTCAGCTGAGCTCGGGAAGATTTAAAGGGGAAGTACACAGAACAGAGTGATTTCAAAAGAACTGTTTTTGACTAGGTAAAGTGAGCGTTTTTAAACTATACTTGATAAATTTTAAAACAAACTATATTACAGACTTTCTATTAAGACCCTAAAGAATCATATTAGCTTGTGGAAAATTGGGTTTTACGACTGCTTTAAAGCATCTTTCCATTTTAAATAATTTCAACTATCAGCATTCAACATATTTAAAATATCAAAACATTATTTATTATTTTAAATGGTTTATTTCCTTTCATTCATTTCTTTTTGTAACCATTTGAGAATGGAGTAGCCAAATTGGCTGTTGAGTGAAAAAAAACAGTTACTAACACTTGCAGCATTACTGTCGATCCAATATATTCAGTACATCATCGTCTTTTAGTATGCTTCTGATAATCCTGTCAAATTATGCCTTTCATCATTTTACAGCTGATTGTAAATGAATCTGCGGTAAAATGAAGTGAACAAAGGACCAGGTTTTTACAAATCAGTGGAACAGTTAGCAGTGTAGAAACAGGCGTTAGTCTTCTTCTGTTTTTAGACTCAAACATTTGAGTTCTGAAGCTTAGAGGATGTTTTTTTTATAGTACAGTATAGTACCTTTTATATTTCAAAAGATAAAGGGAATTTTGACTTCTCTGTTAATTTAGAGAGAGATTATTACAACACTGAACTTTAAATACTCATGCATTTGTGGAAAGGAAATGAAGCCAAAAGTAGCCAAAACAAAAAAAAAAAAGAAAAAATCGTTTGTGTTCACTTATTCACACATGCTAAAATGTTAAATGCAAAAAAAAAATTAGTAGTATGGTATGAAATGTAACCTGCAGCTAGACAGATGTTACAGATTTTCAGCCATAAAAACATAACGGACAAGTAGTTCTTATTGAGAGAGGAGTTCCTTAATAACACTTCCTCATTTATCTCATGTGGATGAAAAATGTTTTGCGCAATTATTTTCTTGCGTTTCTGCCATCTGGTTGGTAAGTTACAAATATTTGGATGTCTTCGGGTTCATTATGGTCAGATGATTAGAAAGAAAACATTTTGAGCCAAGAAAGCTGTGAATTGTAGTTTGGTGTGGCTGAGGATGTCAGGATTGCCAGTTCTGGATGATCTGTCCCTTAAATCTTGCTATTTTGATGTGTTCTGAAACAGATGCAGTGAAGATGATGTCAGTGATGGAGGGAGAGTCTGTCACTCTCACCAGCCATTATACAAAAGTCGAACGCTTCAACAGAAATTACATGGATTCTATAGAGTGGAGTTTGTTTAGACCTGAAGAATCCCGTAATGTTAGAGTCATTCAGCTTTATGTGGATACAGGTGATATTGGGTATTATGATGAGACGTTCAGAGACAGGCTACAGATCGACAATCAGACTGGATCTCTGACCATCAGCAACATCAGAACCACAGAATCTGGACTTTATCAGATGTACTGTACGTTCTCAGTGGAATCATTCAATGTTACGGTCTATGGTGAGTAGATACCACAGAGCTCAAATATATGCACAGAAAATGTAGTCAAATAAATAATTTTGTGTTTTCCAGCTCGTCTTCCCATTCCTGTCATCACCAGATACTCTACACGTTCTTCATCATCAGGATCATCACAGCAGAATTGCTCAGTGCTGTGTTCAGTGGTGAATGTGAGTCATGTGACTCTCTCCTGGTACAAAGGAAACAGTTTATTGTCCAGCATCAGTGTGTCTGATCTCAGCATCAGTCTCTCTCTACCTCTGGAGGTGGAATATCAGGAGAAAAACACCTACAGCTGTGTGATCAACAACCCCATCACTAACCAGACCACACATCTGGACATCAGTGAAGTCTGCCAGACACGTGCAGGTGTGTGGATGATATTTTAAAAAATAATGAACGATTCTCAAATGCAGATTCTTAATAAAACTTACTTTAAAATCTTCAGATCAAGTCCACTGCGGTGGGTTCACTGAAGCTGTGATTCGATTGGTCATCTCTACTTTGGTGGGCATGGCTGCTGTTGCCATTGTGATTTATGAGATCAGATCCAGTTTTCATTAGTTTCTTTGTTCTTCTGAAAATCTTAAAAAACAAACAAACATGCAAAATACATTGTGATAATGCTTATAAAGCTTTGCTGAACTATTAATTTGTCTTCCAAACTAATATGCTTTTTTCTTGGTCTTGGCCTTTTTTCCAATACAATCGTGCATAATATTAAATATGCACAAGGAGTACAATTTATATGTAATTTAATACATTATTTGAATGTAAATTACACTAGTCATGTGACTGTCATTAATCTGGAACTCAATTAATCAATCACGTTGAATAAATGGACAATTTTGGGTGGAATATTACTTTAAGAAAGGGTACAAGTCTACACTTAAAGATCATAAACACTATAACTGAAGATTATACCTATAGGTGTTTCTGTTGGGAATGCTGAAAGAGGAAATGATCGTGAGAAAGCAGCATCAATAGTTCAGCCAGAGTGAAAAGAGAAGTCGTCTTGAAAGTAGCGTTATAATAACACATGACCCAAACATAGAGAGAAATAAACCATGTCCCCAGAAACCTCTGCGATGAAAGTAGTGGTGCTCAGTTCTGCATTTGTACGTCTATATCCCTCACCTGCATGACTACAATCCTAGAAAACTGCCAAAACATTGGTAATCCAAGTGCTGAAGGCAAATGTAGTTAAAAAGACATGGGGAAAACCCAAGATTAGATTGAAACTCCAACTAACAAATGCATTAAGAAATTGGTATATCAAGAACAAGATGCATAGCAAAATCCATATTTCTTACTGCAAAAAGACTACAGATTTAAACCCACTTTAGATATTTAATAACCTTGTGTACATTCTAAATAAGTCCAATTTAATTAGTTTTGACTTTAATTTATATGATTTCAAAAAAGTTCACTTTAGAGGATACAAATGCATCAGTGTCTTTCACATTTATACCTTTAGGGTTTTTTTGGAAAGACCTTGTAAATGCTACCTGCCACTAGAGAGCAGAACGTTTCATTTGCGACCACACATTTATTGCTTCAGCACAGGTGTGTCGGAGCTGTTGTGGTTGGGCGGTTTGAGAGGTTAACGAAGACTGCAGATGGATGGATTTACAGACGTCACTGTGTGCTTCGCGTGCATGCGAGCAACTTACCAGGTTTATCGTCTTGTAGGAACAAAGTTTTAAAGTAAAGACGTCTGGTAATGCTGAAAGCAGAAAAGATGATGAAAGATCAACATAAAAAGTCCTGTTAAAGTGAAATGAGAAGTGTTGAAAGTATGTTATAACACCAATAAACTTGGCTCCAGAGACGCCCCTGTCTTTAGATTTACCAGCAGTTGTCTCAGTTCTACGTCTGCACATCTACACCTTATTTAGGCCTATTATTATAATTAAGAGTCAACTCATTTTCGCTGAAAACTACTAAAACTACCAAAAACATTGGTCTGCAGATGAACATGGCTTCCACATCTGTTTTATCTTCAACATTTGGCTGTTAGTGGATATGTTTTTAGAATTGTTATTTATAGTACAACTACCACATTCACGGCCCAGAAAGGCAGTAAGGACATCATTAAAATAGTCCATGGGTCCAATTTTTTGGGTGAACTAACCCTTTTAGCTCCTGTTATTGCACATACCTCTAGCTGTACAATCACTCGTCTGTTATGAACTCTATAGAATGTATGTAGTTTCCAAAGTCAAAAGGTCTAGTGATCACACGTTTGCAAAAAGAGACAACAGTTTCGTTAGCAACCACACGTTTATTGATTCAGCACAGGTGTGTCGTGCTGTTGTGGTTGGGCAGTTTGGAGGTAAAGGAGGACTGCAGATGGATGGATTTCCAGGTCAGACGTCACTCCGTCAGGCGTTTGAAGGACTGAACCGTGGGGCAGACTGCGCCCCAGTCCATGGGTTTACGGTATTCCCCCTTCTCCAGTAGGTACTGGCGCCCCCTGTAGTTTGGGTGCTCGTAGAAGATCCAGATCCCATCTAGCACCTTACAGGAGTGGACCTCGCGTGTCCGAAAGCGTTCCACCACGGATGGACAGTCCTCGGTGGTCTCGTACACCTGGCCCGCAAACTCTCCCTTGTCGTAGAGCTGGATCTTGTAATCTGAACCGCTTACCTGGATTGAAAGGAATATCTGCTGAATATGAAGTGACCATGGACCACAAAAATAAGTGGCAAATTTGCGATTTACATATCACCTGAAACCTGAATAATAAGCTTTCCAATGAGGTATGGTTTGTTAGGATAGGACAATGTTTGTTCAAGGTACAATTATTTGAAAATCTGGAATCTGAGGATGCTACGAAATCCAAATATTTAAACTAAAAGCTGTCCAAATGAAGTTCTTAGCAATGTATATTACTAATTAAGTGTTTAAATATTTATGGTAGGAAATTCGCTAAATATCTTCATGGAACATGATCTGTACTTAATATCCTAATGATTTTTGGCAAAAAAGAAAATCGATAATTTTGACCCATACAATGTATATACATGGTTTTTCATGTAGACACTACATGATGTTTCCACTGCATGTGGAAACCTACTATGTGGATCATCTTGCAGGAGCAGAGGCGGTCGTTCAGACCCATCCAGCGCTGGTAATCCGGATACTCGCCCCGGGGCAGAACATACTGGTAGCCCGTGAAGTTGGGCCTCTCGTAGACCACCCAGGCTCCGCTCTCCACACGGATGGAGTTACACCGGTTCAGGTAGGCATGGAAGTCCGAACAGTCACTGTCGCACTCGTACCGTTTGCCCTGGAAGTTCTTGTCCTCGTAGAAAATGATCTGTACAAAAGAGACTAGGATATTATTTTTTAACAACCTTCTTCTGGACGCACTGTACTGTATTGCATAACAATATTGTTAAAAATATAATAATATTATTTCTAAAAATATATATTATATACAATTATAAAGACAAACACATAAATTAAATAAAATTTTGGGTGTCCAATCATCTCAAAATGGCTGCTAAAAATAAATGGTGCTTACAGCAATGTCATAGAACAACAATTTTTGTTTCCACAAAGAACCATCTCGAAATTGAAGGTTCTTTATGGAGCCATTTAGACAAAAAACATTCTTCTATACGAGATTGTGAAGCTCTTTTATTTTTAAGAGTGCAGTCAGAAATGGTCAATAATCGGAGCAGAGTGTCCTGATCACCTTCGTACTCACCCGGCCCATTCTGCTGTTTTGGCTGGTGGCGGTGCCTGCAGGGGGTAGAGTTGCGGAGCTGTGCTGGTTCAGGCCTGTCCCACTCCAGCTCTTTTATACCCAGACATCTCTCTGTAAAGAGGACATTCGCTTTGTCATGAAAACCAGATCCAAAAATTGAGTCAGTGCTTTCTAGAAAAAGACAGGTGGATTATGGGGTATAGAGACGGCATCGAGCGCATGGGCCTGTTCGGATGTGTGTTTATTCAGCTGTGTTGGTAGGTACGCACACACCTCCACACACACTCATATTAAAAATTACTGGTCCAGAGAAGTGGAAAACCAACTTCCTGCATGCAAAGTATTGAAATTCCAGGCTACACAATAGCCTGTAGCATTAAAACACACAAACAAGTGTGTATGCACTCTCATATGTGGAAACATACACACAGAAATGTCAATCCTGACTGCAAGCAAAAATCTCTGCCAAATTTCAGGGCTCAGATGAGCTCATACAGGTTCAGTGTGACCTACTTTCACCCAAAAACACAGAAAGAGTTAATTTTTCTTAATTATGTGCATAATGTACTCATGTAGGCCTATAGTACATATTCTTTACGGAAAACAAAAATGGTTACTGCAGCTAGCAAATTTAGTAAATGCTCTTAGAGACTTGTGTAGTTAACTATATAAATATACAATACATAAAGACAGATAAGCAAAAGAAGCCCAATAGAAACCATCACAGAAATTTAAATGGTTTCCATTTGAATACCATTATGAATACTTTGTTTTTTCCAAGTAAAACCATTACAAAGTTCATTTTTGTAGTGTGTTTTGGGCATTTTTCCAATAGATTTAACCTTCATGAATATCCATCACATACACCATTATAGTTTCCATTAAATGAATACAAATCCCATTATAACCATTAAATCCATTACATTTTATATTGTGTTTGCAGGTTTCTATTGTTTGTTTTTCAGAAAGGAAGCACTTTGCTATATTACAATGCCTAAGGAAAAATACTAAATAACTGAGAGCTAATGATTTTTCAAATGTAAGTGCTAGGTAATACAAAATAACTTTGCGGTAAAATACATTAAGTGCATTATACGTCAACAATGCCAACATGACGTATGCTTACATAACGTAGCCTACATAATTTTTTTTATCAAAATTTGTACATGCTTAAAATTCTTCACAAAAAGGTGGGATACCTGTATTGTTTGGTGAAATGGCCACTAGGAAGCAGCGTTCATCTTTTCTTCATAACTCTTCAGCGGTGGCATCACTCTTATTTACCTCTGTATATGTTTTAAACATTATTTGTGTACACAGTAATATGGAGATCCAATTTCCAGGTGTTGAAAAAATCTTTGTTATGATGAAAATGTTAAGTTATCTGGGTCTGCTATCTACAGCTGTTTCTCAAGTGCAGAGCTGGCGATTTAACATTTAATTTTAATAACCGTCTTCCTGTAATAATCACCCATGAGCTCCACAGCCTAACTACGAGGATACAGCATTATAGGCTATAGACACCAATTAAGTTACTGCTTCTCTCTAATTTGCTGGAAAAAGTATTTAGTCAAGAAAGGTGCACATGCTACAACACACTGTTTGCATTAGCATCTCGCTAACCTTAAAGTATTAAGAGCTTTGCGATCGCTTGAACAAAACAACATCACAGAACCGTAGTTTAATGATTGTGCAACATGTTTTGTACACTATTATGTTATTAAAATAATTTTCTTGACTTTTTTTTTTTTTTTTACAAATCTATTTCAGGCTTAACTGGGACGACTGTGTTGTGTGCTAGTTCTTCAGGCACTGTGGTGGTCTATATAATGAAATGTCTTTAGACAGCTTTGCTCAAAACATAAATAGCTCATCTGGAAGTAATAATAGCTTTATTAGCACCTGTCATGCAGTGTATGAGCCAAATCACTCAGCAGGGCAAAACTATGGACATTATACAAAAAGAAAAAATAAGTTTATGTTTCACAAACAGCATCTGGGGGAAAATAAAATGTTAAATACAGAGAGAAATCAGAAAGTTAGCAATGTTTTGATTTTAATTCATTAAAGTGCATATGACATTGCAATTTTTACCAATGCACAGGCGTAATTTCTTTTCACATTTCTTCGAGTAAGTCACAATCCCTTGGAAGATAATGAAACGTAAAAAGTTAATATGCATGACACTAGATTGAGCATTACATAAATAAAAGCAGAAACCAAACTTAATATCATCGTATTTCAGGGACATAGATTTAATTAGATTTAATAAACCTTCAAATTGAATATATGCATATGTATCCATTGCTTTGTTGCATCAGGAAAACCCCCACGTATTTACAACACAGCAACCATTAGAGGTAGAACATAATGGGTATGTAGATAAACCAGTTTAAATGCTAAATATATGCAGATAAGGAATGCAAAAATATTTTTTTGTTGTTGTTGAAGTACAATCATTTCAAGTTTTCTGAACAATCCTGCATAATTTTTGATTGGAAGACACAGTATTTGCACTTTAAACAAAGCGTAAACTATGTGCATCCGTAATACAAAGCAATGTAACTTTTATAGGCGAGTGTAAGTAGTAGCGAAGTTCCTAGTCAACATTTTACTCTTAACACTGATAGAAAACTGCACTAGTCATTCTGTACACGTCCATGCAGGCAATGTCGTGAGGACAGTACATCGGTTTCACTATAAATCTTTTTGTTTTGGCTGCTGATTTTTGCTACACTGGCAAATTTCGCAATATTTTGTTGTGGTTCACACTACAGCCTCCTGCAGAACCAGAAATTGATACCCCCCTAGCGTTCACTGGAGCGTAAATTTAGTTTCAGTAACACAATAAGGCATCTTTTGTAATGCTGCACTACAGTTCTTACAGAAACTTAAGATTTAGCTTTATAGATGCATAAACTATACACATCATCGCAAAGCAATAGTTTTATAGGATTTCAATAACGTAATATGTGCTAATAATCAATAATGTGGCAGTAGAGCATCCACAGAGAGAGTCGCACCCTAAAGTCACAATTTTACGAAATCTGAAACACTTGCAAGACGTCCGTAATTCCTGTTAATCTTCGAAGATATAAATCAACTACAAATTAATTTGCCTCTAATTTTATTAAGTAGCTTTATTGGCATGAGTTCATTACAATCATAAAAGCAATTAGAGTTTTTGTCTTTAAACACTTTGCTGATGATGCGACGCTTTTTACTTTTGGCAAGAGTTTTATGACGTTACTAAAGCGGTTCGCTTTTATTAACCGCCGAGACATTGAGACATGGTCACCACTACTTAATTGTAATGCTGTATCATTGTGAGGTCACAGTTGTGATGTGGTAGCATGGTGATGTCACAATTGTGGTGTTGTAGCATTATGACATCACTGGGCAAAAGTGGGTATGCTGCGAGACCGTCTCATGACCAGACGGACTTCCACATTAGGAAGACTGTCCTGTTTTGTCTGGCTGCAACCCTCGTCCGCTACAGCCATATGAAGGTCGAAACGCAGAGACACGGATTTCTTCCTCAGCTTGGGATTTCCTTTAAAGAAGGACCCTTCCCATTGCCTGATAACCCTGTCAATCTTCTCAGTCCTATAGCACACAAAAAGGCAAAATAATAATCACAAACATTGTTGTAAAAAATTATGACATAAAAGTTCCTTCGCAATGCTATTACATGCAAAGACACATGCAACAAACACATTAAATAGTTTGTAAAGAGGTAGTTCATCCAAAATTAAAATGTGATGTTTATCTGTTTACCCCCAGGGGATTTTTAGATGTAGGTGACTTCGTTTGTTCAGTAGAACACAAACAGATTTTTAACTCAAACCGTTGCAGTCTGTTAGTCATACAATGGAAGTCAATGGGACTCATGACTTTGAGATAAAACAAAAAACACAGAGAAAACCAAAATTGAGGGTGTACTCACTCTAGGCAACCGTGCCCGAGTGCGCTTGACCACCAAAGCGTGGTTCGTTTAGGCGTTCCTGGCCCGCTTTGAAGAGGTGTGCCAGAGCACGATTCAGTTGGACTCAAGCACGGTTTGCATGTAGTGTGCGCGCTAACCGCGCACAACGTCAAGTTTTTGCGACGCTCTAAAAACAACATGGTGGTGAAAAGTTCGCTTCGGTCTATGGCAGAGGGGCAATGTTTGTTTAACAATAGGCTGTGATAGGTCTGTGGATCACCGCGGACCAAACAACTCAAAATTATTATCCACAAAATAAACAGAGCGATGGACTCCAGTGCCGCTCTTCCTGTTTATCCTGAAACCGTCGCACCATAACGACGCAAACGTGCTCCGTCACGAACGCTGAAACCCTATGTGAGTGCAGACCAGAGAGGAGTGGGGACAATCGTATACCCTGAATCTTGTGGCTTAAGACGATTCATTAATGTGTAAAAACACGGAACGATCGGTCTGTGCAAAAAACACATCAGTCGGCGTGTGACGCCTTTTATATGATTTCTTTCTTTATGGCGTATCACAGACTTATAAGTGCATTACCGCCACCTATCTCTCAAATGGACCATTGACACTCTAGCTTCAATCTTATTTAGGAGTGTCAATAATCCATTTGAGAGATAGGTGGCGGTAATGCACTTATAAGTATGTGATCCACCGTAAAGCAAGAAGAACATGCGTCACACTCTGGGGGTGCTTCTCATTTCTTATTTGTGCATCCTCGTTTCCTTTCCTCGCTTCCTTTCCTCGTGTCTTAGCTCCACCTC
>JAUMHR010000082.1:3217312-3233413 GCA_032361145.1 Enteromius fasciolatus
TGGTTTTAGACAAATCGTACGAAATCGTACGAGTGAGGTCGTACGAATTATTACGAATTGGCACAAATTTGGCACCTTGTACGAATATGTACGAATTGCTCGTGAGATTGTGTTGAATATACTGCAAGAGTATTCAAAGTAGTGTGCAGAAATAATAGTATGCCATAACAAGAACATACATATTCTTAATCGTGAATATAGAATTTTACGATACAAAAAATGCATACTACAAACTAATGTAGTACAATTAGTATGCCATTCCAAACATATTCTATACTGTACATAGAGCATACTGCTAATATGCACAAGTGTACAACGAACCATTCATACTGAATATAGAATGCTATGTAATTGTCATAGGCAGCACAGTATACTGTATACTGCAGAAAAATAGTATAAGTAGTATGATCGTATTTCATTCTGAATGCATATTGTGCCCAGTATACTGTGCAAAACTTCAAATTAGGATTAAAAAATAGGCAAAAAGTGTAGTATGTTATAACAATGCCTTAATAGTATACTACTTATAGAATGTAGTATGTACAGTATATTATGCTAATGTTCTTCATGCATGCAGTAGTTCATTGAACTGTTTTGATATGACATTTCTTTTAAATAAGGCTATTTTATTGTACTACTCATACTATTTAAAAAATGTTATTCATATGCTGTGTAGATTGCGCCATTATTTGAGACTAAGCATAGTACTAAAATTGTTAGATTAAAATATTTAGTTTGTCATCTAACTACTGCATGCATGAAGAATATTAGCACACTATGCACAGTTAACATACTACATACTATAAATAGTACACTTATAAGACATTCTGGACACTCAAAAATATATAATGTTTATCTAATTACAAAAGCTTAAAAGTCTTTGTCTTTGACAAAGTTCCAAAGCACATTAGCATACTATCCATACTATTTCAGCAGAATATACTATAGTATGTATGCTGTGTGATTTTTATGTGATCATACTCGGACAACCTACTAAATATGTCAAAACGGGCAGTATAAAACCCACAGGGTTTGCATATCCCACAATGCATTGTACTGTCCCTTAAAAACTATCAATAATTCGTCTTGGTTGTTCACTTTAATAGACATTTTACACAAACTTGAATTAAAAAGGCTAAAAAAATACTAAAATTGTACGTTTAACATTCATGTTGGCATAAAATACTTTTGCATACTATTTTTTTCAAACAGCATGAAGTATGCAGTTGCAGTCCGCAGTATGCTATTAAGCTGTACATAAATAGCATACTACATTAATTCTGCAATTTATCAACAGAATAACATTCTAAAGGCTGGTGGAAGGTTGTGTTTCTCACAGAGTGCAATATTAGCTTTGCGCATTTTGACTGGCTGGCTGCCATTTTGATGATTCATGAGCTATTGTGGCAGCATAATATACAGTTAATCATTGTCATTGTCACTGTAAGTCACGCTTATATATTATGTATTTTAAGGGGATAAAATGAATTAGTAACTCTAAAAGAAAATGCTTATGTGTTTGTACAGCTAATGCTAATGCAAACTATTATTCACAAAGACTCACACAGGTAATATTGTGCTTTGGTTTTGAGCAGTGTTCAGAATGGAATACTGTTGTATTCGACAAGTGGCTCAAGATGTGCTGAAAGTAGTAAGCAAAGATAAACATGCTAATTTGTATGCTACATTATTTTTGAATACAGTTTGTCTTTTTACTGTCTATGTACGGCATGGTACAAAAATGGCATTTGTAGTGTGGTAGTATACTATTTCAAACATATACTTATTATTAGACATGTTTGTCATCTAATTGTTGGCATAACATGCTGCCTAATTAGTTTGAGTAGTGCAGTAGTATGGCATTATGTCATCTGATTACTGCATGAATATACAGTGCTGTATACAAACTGTAAGAACTTAGTACACTCTACATACTGCATACTTACAATAATGCATTATTATTACATACTGCACAGTATACATAAACAATATGATTAGTCTGGTATTATGCCATTTCAAACATATTCTTAAGTGATTGAAAGTTGACATCATGAAACGTTGTACAGAATGGTATACTTTGCATACTGCAAAAGAGTATTCAAAATAGTATGCAAAAAGAATAGTATAGCATAACAAAAATATTTCAATGCAATGCCGTAATTACATGCTACTGAGTATGCATATTCCATACTGCAAAAAATGTATGGCATCTAATTTTTGACTAAACAGAATATTCACAGAATATAACATACTGCACATACTGCATAACACACTACTCATATACTTAAACAGTATACAAAAACAATAGTTTGCCAGCAACAAACATATTCTTACTATAGACTATGGAATGAATATAATATTATTACATTTAGTATACAGTATGCATACTGCATACTTAAGAGTATAAGTAGTATGGTAGTATGCTATTCTAAACCAATTTTAATACATAGATTGTCATCTTATTTCTGACTAAACTGAATATTCTTAGTTATCATAATGCATACTTTATAAACAGTATGAATTGTGCAGAACAGTACTGCCAGAGTATTCAAAATAGTACGCAAAAATAATATTATGTAATAGTAATGCACATATTCTTAATCTTGAATTGTAATATAATATAATGCAGTTATTACATGCTACACAATGTGCACACTATATACTAAAATAGTAGTAGCCATTCCAAAAATTTTCTTAGTATCATATATAGTATGCACTGAATTCATCAATAGTATGAGTGGCACAGTGCAGAATACCATGCATACTGCAAAAGAGTATTGAAAATAGTATGCAAAAAGTATAATGTGCCATAACAACATATTCTCAACCTTGAATTTAGAAAACAAAAAAATTATTACAGGCTGCACAGCATGCATACTGCAAAATAGTATAGAATGACAGTATTAAGTATTACATTAATTTAACAAAGATTTGGGGACCAACCAACGGCCATTAGAACTTCACATTTTTGACTCCTCTCCTCTAAAAGACCTGATTTACCCGATTTGGGTGTGTCGACATAATGAGACACCTAAACTTTCCAGTGGGGCCCCCAGGGGCCAAATTGAGAACAACTACAAAAGATGATGCATCTGAGAACAAAATACATGCATTTAATGTTTTAATCAAGCTGACTACCCCAGAGCCAGTCAGAGGGGTTTTTCGAGGTTACACGAAAAGCACCTCAGGGATCAAACGTAACGAGACAGGCGAGCTGTAGATAACAGGGCAGATAATAAGCGTAAACGTCACAGACCCACCTGAGCTCGCAGTTCCTGTGCCAGCGCCTCCTTGTTGCTCCAGTCCCTCTGCGGAGTGACATTCCTCAATGCCCATTCCTCTATCTGCTCCTCCAGTTCGCAGTTGGTCCGTTCCAACTGATTCACATGCTCCAGGAAGCCCTTTAGTCGTTCGTTCAGGCCCCTCATAGCCAATTTCGACTCTTCGAGTTCCTCCATGGGGCCAGATGAAATGAACTGTCTCCCAGTCCGTTCTGCCACACCTAAAATGATTAGGTGTTTACCGAGTAAATATTTTGCTTGAATATGGCCGTCGACGTGGCTTCTATGGACAGGAACCAAGCCTTTGGGGACTTGGGGAGTGGAACAGCAGCGAGGGGCCCACCAGGGTCCTGCCTGCCTCTTGTGGAGGTAAAAAGCAAGAGGCCACAATTTGTGCCACGGGTTTCGCTGGTGCTTTTGTGAAGGCTGATCCTGGATTAGTGACAATTCACACATACACACACACACGGGTCAAAGTCCATTTGTGTTTTACAGTACTAAAGCATTCGCCATGTTTTTGTTTGCACCGGCTTTGGAGTCTCATATTGCGTGCGGTTCGTTTGTGTCGCCGTAGGGTGTTTGCGTATGGCTGTTTGTGTTCTCTATTATATTCTACACATTCAGATCATTTTACTTAATCATTTTTTTCTGTCTAGGTGACCTCGTCTTTAGTACAGATCTGTGATGTCGAGGCATGTCTCAGACCTGCAGGGCATACTTACAAAATACAAACTGCTTTACATCTCAAGCATTTCACTAAAGCCATCCGGATTAACAAAAGCATTTCGGCATTTAGTTTAGAACAAGTTAGCAGCCTCTGTGCAAAGGGGAATGTTGACTATGCATCAGATCTAAGCTATGCACTAATCCACTGAAAATATAAATTTTTTACCACAGTTAAGTGTTGCATTTAGGCCAGTGGGAATGTACATTTAAAGGCAGAGATACAAGGTCTATGCATGACCTGATGTTTTATTTGTATCCAAAGTCATATGATTGTGCATTAAGCACAATTCTGCCTACCTGGTCTCATGGCATAAACCTACCTGGGTGCACTTTTTAGCGAGACATGAAATATGTACCAATAAGTACATATTACTGCAGTTTCCAAAGAAATGAACACTAGAGGCACTAAAACTCGTGACACTTTTATTCCTTAAACTTTTCTTTATTTCAAATAATACATTGTGATTACTTGAAGAATATCATGTTATAACCTATGACAAAACAATATTAATGTTTTGGGAGATTTATAAACTGATGTTTTTGAATGTTAGCATCACACATATCCTGCTTCATATCTATGGGATATCATAGACCGTAAATTTGTTCGGTAGATCACAGAGCACAGCGACGTGCTTGAGTGGGGAGGATCTCTAGTTCAAGTCCCATGTAGCTACAGGTCAACAAAACAGTTTGAAACTGTGTAAAAAAAGAAGTTGAAATGATGCGGTTGCATCAACAAATGTGTTTTTATATCAGTTTTGCATTTGTTGGGTAAGTTTAGGGTTGGATTTGGTGTAGGGGGTATTTCCAGCATTACCTTATAGCGACAGTTCCCGGATATTTCAATTCAAAGTAATAAAAATGTGCCATCTGTGTTTTATCACCACTCAGTGGACATTTCTCTTTGATACTGCGGTGAAATGTGCAGTAAGGCACTTAAAACGAAGTTGCAAAAAAAAGTGCACAGAGGTACATATTTTTTTCATTCATACTCAAAGGCAGATGGCGCTCTTGCGTGTAATTCCAAAACTGTTTCAAAGAAGTTATAACTTGTGACATGCAAGGGAACCCCTAATATGGACAACGGCATCCAGATATCACAGATATTTATTACAGTATAAAACATAGTTCTTCATATATTTAATATAAACATATTGTCTGCATTATTCTGTAATAAAAATGAAAAAAAGAATTTGTAACAAATGATCAAATTGTTATTAGAAAGATATAGTAAAAATAGCATAGTACAAATTATTGTAGCAGTGTAGGACATTTTGTTCAAAATCTGGTTCAAAATTCAACCTGTCAATTAGACAAACTAAAATACAGTTAAAATTGCTGTCCCCCTCACTTCTGAAATTATGTTTATGCCACTTTTTAAATATATATATATATAACACATATTTTATATCGCCTATAATTATATATATGAATTTGTATTTGTATTACTGTATATACATATTAATGCTGTCAAATGATTAATCACAATAAATAAGTTTTTGATTGCATAACATATGTGTGTTCTGGGTATATTTATTATGTAGACATAAATGCAGACACACCTTTTGAAAATATTTATTCAAAGTGTTTACATGTCTATATTTATATTATAGAATTTATGTTATATACAAATATATTTATTACAGAAACAACATTTTTAATGTTGATCTCTGTGTGGAGCACTGGCTGTTGTCAGACAATAATCTCACTGCATTATTACAATTAATGACAAAAATAATGTTTGGAAATGTAAACTGATATTTCCAACTGACACGCTACCGCAAAAGATAGAAATAACCCACTTGTTGCTAAAAATACCTAAGTTGCCTAAGACTTTTGCACAGTAGTGTATACAGAATAAATAAGTACACACCCATATACTATGTAAACAAAGTTTATTTTGTATGCGAATAATAACAATTAATTGTTTGACAGCACTAATATATATTTGATATCTACTTTAAAATGAAATATAAATATATGTGTGTAAGTTAAAATATGTGTGAAAATACATATATAATATTTAAAAATCTAGATTATTAAATTACTTAATAATAATAGTAATAAATATAGTGCATAACTCACCTGATCAAACCAATCAAATTTGAAGGCTGTAGCTGTAGGTAAAAATATAATTTAATAAAATATAATGGCTTTAATAAGTATTTTGCAAACAACAGAAAGGTATTATTACACTGACATACAAATCAGCCTATCACAGGGATGTGGAGGCACTGATTCCTTTCACATAGTTCATGTTTTTTTATCCCTGGTTTTTATTTTTGTCTTGTGTTTTGGAGAGTGATTTATATTTGTTTTTATACCATATAAGTCATCGTCTTTTAAATGTCAATTAAAAGAGAAACAGCTTACATCATTGCGACTTCTCAACAAACAGATGAGAAGAAAAGTAACTTGCATACAAACTCGAGTTTGTAAAAGTTAAACACTGTACAAAGGCAGTTGAACAAACAGCATAATGATGGTAAATGCTGTGCGAGTTTCATTGCGTTTGATCTACTGAACCAAAGACATCTACGCAGCTACAACTTCAGAGAGAGCACGATCATCAGAGGAAAACAAAACAAAAGCCATTCGACTTACCAGCACGCCCTCGCCCGTCCCACCCCTTTTTCCTCCGTCGTCCCTGCCCTTGTGATTCCCCTTGATACGAGTCATTGAAGTGTGGCAGTGGCAGTGGGGTGAGAGTCCGTCTGGTTGCATCTGTCCCGCCCCACACATCTGCTTCTGGGGTGTCGACGCATCTGGCTCAACGCCTCAGAAGTCACGGGACAGGGAATGCCACCCGACCTGTTCTGGCCCCCCGGCACTGCTCCATGAGAAAACAACACAGCCTCCTGAGCCATCTGAAATGGGAGTGCAGGTAATTACAAACAGGTAATGACTACTGACATGCGGCTACCTGTCCGACAATTAAATTACATGGTGGCTTACTGGAAAAAAAACAAAAGCTGTCAACTCGGACATGCAAAGTTTGAGATCCAGGTGGTGACACACTACCCACGGCCTTTTACGAGGCCCATACATTCCCACTCGTCCACACCTGTCTACACTCCAAAGCCAAATGATATCATACTTTATCTTTGTCATTTTTGGAGTTGGCAATAGGTGTAGTTATATTTTTGGGCTAGTGCAATGACAAAAACCTGGTTTATTCATATATATTTGTGATGTCATCTGTTTTTTAACAATTTTGTTCATAAAAATTAAATTTTTGCATAAATAATCTATAAATATAATTAAAATATATAACGTGCTGACATATATAAATACTAAGTGGTATGGATAGGCAGATATATAAACTATTTAGTTGCATACATAATCTATTAATCTATTTTATATATATATATATATATATATACACACACACACACATATATATATACACATACATACACGTGTAAAGTTTTATGCAAAAGTTTGTGCACTCCTTGCAGACAAGATGCAGTAAGAGTCTTTTGTAAACAGTTTTTTTTTGTAAAAAACTTTTGTACAGGAAGAATTTGTTCAAAGTTTTCTTATTTTGTTAAAAGGTTTTTTTTTTTCTCCATATAGTACTGCGTTTTGGAAGCCACAAAAGATACTTGGATGTTTTCGGAAACAAATTGAGTACAAATTACCTGGATCTTCAAATTTAAAAAGTTCTCACCCCCCGGCTTTTAATGCATCTTGTTTCCTTTTGGAGCGTCTGTGAATGTTTGAACCTTTTTTAATAGTTGTGTTTGTGTCCACAAACTGTCCTCAATGTGAAACGCTGGATCTGAATATCTTACAGTCACTGCTGGAAGGTTCAAATATTTTCAGATTCTGCAAACTTTTTCATAAAACTGTATATGATAAAACAATATACAGTACGTATGATGAATAACACACACACACACACACACACACACACATACATGCATATAGTCATGGCCAAAAATATCGGCACCCTTGCAATTGTTCCAATTGCAAACATTTAGTTATTCACTTGCCTATTGTTTTTCACATGCAATAATTTTGCCCAGTGCATCTTTTTGGGTTGTGTGTGAAATTGTATCAGATTCGACTTTTTTTCTCTATTGCTATTCCAATGCAAAAAAACAACAACAAAAAGTTTAACGTGAGTACCAAAACATTTGCAACTGCAACAATTTTCTAAGTGAAGGGTTGCAGAAGGGTGCCAATATTTTTGGCCATTACTGTGTGTGTGTCTGCGTATATCTATCTATCTATATATATAATTAACAAATATTAATTAATTTAAAATATTTATACCAACATATATTATGTGTGTGTGTGTGAACTGTGTATATTTATTATTTCTATATAAATACACACGCATGTCTGTATATATTTAATAGAAATGGTAAGTTTATTTAATAAATATTTACAAATAATATACATTTTATGAATATAATATATACTTGTAAATACATGTAAATATTTTCAAAATATATACTGTATGTATGAACATTCATATATATATATATATATATATACAATAATTATACACAGAACACACACATATTATGTTAACAAAAACATTATTTCTTCATTATATATACATTTAGCATAGATTTAATATAAAATAATATTTAAAAAAAAAATTCTTTGTATAAATCATTTTAAAAAAGCATGTCAGCTTTCCATGTCAGGTCAGGTCCATTTATTATACTTGAGACAATAATTATGGGCTGTAATTCAGTTGAGACTCATCAGCAGACATGGTATGTCTGTGTCATCGTGTTTGTTGACACATGGATGTCTCAGTTAGAGACACTGAAAGAATCCACAGCTTTGCACCTAGACACTTTGTTTGGTCTTTTATCGCAGTCGTATCTTTTTGAAGAGTTAAACCAACATCATCTCGGGTGTAAACTAATGAGAAACGCTGGCACTTTCAGCATTAATCTATCACCATCACACCTATGTCAATAACAGAGAAACTGTTAACATAATCCTAATTCTGCACCATTTTAAACAACTTGTTGAGAAGCTAGCTGAGCTGGAATTAGTCATATGAGAAAGTAAATATCATCATATACAAAGGTGGATGGAAAGAGTTATAAGGTATATAAATGCAGGGTGTTTCGAAACGAATCACTTTCCATTGTGTTTATGGAAGTTATGATTAATTTCCTTTTTCATGACTGATCTCTCCAGAACATGCGCTAACATGCCACGTATTGTACATATGTAGTTGCATGAATTTACTGTCTTCATCTTTACAAAACATAATCATACATCTAATCACCAAGTGTGTGCAGAAAGAAAAGTGGAAGCCCCACCTGGACACACCTGTGCATTATGAGTATCACCATGCTAGGTATGCGGTGTTCTAATGCACAGGCACGTCCCCTGGATACCATGGATACTCTACATAACTGTGTCGCCACGGCTCAAACAAACAATGAAGAAGTAACAACAGCTAATTTGCATAAACATGTCAGATTGTGAGAAACTTAACAAGGAAGAATACTGTAGGTAATTGGGTCTTACAATGGCATGTTAGACTTTCACTGCAAAGATTAGCAGGCTTGCTTAATTTTCAAACTATGGGTTTGTTCTGATGCATTCTGGTGAGTTTGTTTCAAGGTCAGTAAAATGTAGAGAAAGTTATTAGCATTAGAATTTTGATGAGTTGTTTCAATCAAAGAGGTTAGTAAATAGAGAAGGTTATTAGCATTAGCATTATGGTGAGTTTGTTTCAAGGTCAGTAAAATGAAGAGAAAGTTATTAGCGTCAGCATTCTGGTAAGTTTGTTTCAATTACAGATCAGTAAAATCTAGAGAAAGTTAGTGCTAGCATTCTGGTGAATTGGTTTCAATCAACGAGGGCAGTAAAATATAGCGAAAGTTATTAGCATTAGCATCCTGAGTAATTCAATCAAGAAGGTCAGAAAAAATGCAGAGAAAGTTTTTAGCATTAGCTTGAGTATGTTTTAATCAAAGAGGTCAGTAAAATGTAGAGACGGTTATTAGCATAGGTCAGTAAATCTAGAGTAACTTTGTGCTAGCATTCTGGTGAATTGGTTTCAGTCAAGAAGGTCAGTAAAATATAGCGAAAATTATTAGCATTAGCATCCTGAGTATATTTCAATCAAAGAGGTCAGTAGATAAATAAAGTTATTAGCATTAGCATTCTGGTGAGTTTGTTTCATTTAAAGAGGGCAGTAAAATATAAAGTTATTAGCATTAGCATCCTGAGTATGCAGTATTTCGATCAAAGAGGTCAGTAAATAAAGAAAGTTATTAGCATTAGCATTCTGTTGAGTTTGTTGCTAGAAAGTTTGTGCTTGCATTCTGGTGAATTGATTTCAATCAAGATCAGTAAAATATAACGGAAGTTGTTAGCATTAGCATCCGGAGTATATTTCAATCAAAGAGGTCAGTAGATAAAGAAAGTTAGTAGCATTAGCATTCTGGTGAGTTTGTTTCATTTAAAGAGGGCAGTAAAATACAGCGAAAGTTATTAGCATTAACATCCGGAGTATATTTCAATCAAAGAGGTCAGTATCATTCTGGTTTGTTTCAATTAAGGAAGTCATAGACTAGAAAATTTTATTTAGCATTAGCGTTCAACTGTTATTTTGTAGTAGCCTATGTTTATCAAGGTGAACTGGTGAGTTCTGATAACTAAAGTTGTAAAATTTCAAGTGGCAAGTCTTTTCCAGTCAAAGAGTACTACAAAACCAGGAGAAATAACTGTATATATTTATGGTTAGGTATGTTTGGAAGCTGGGATGCTAGTTTGAGCTAGTTTATGCTGGTCATGTGCTGGTCCGACCAGCAAAAGACCAACTGAAAACAGCATCCCATCTTCAAAACATACCTAACCAGCATATGCTGTTTTTTCAGCAGGGCTAAGTTAACACTTGCATCCAACTGGTACACCTATTCCGATCAAGGATGTCTATAACGTCTGAAAAAAGCTAGTAATTAGCATTAGCAGTCAAACAAGTTTTTTATGATCAAAGGTGTCTGTAATGCCTGGTGAAAACTAGTCATAGCATTAGCGTTCAACTCATGAATTCTTTCTGAAAGCTGGCCGTTAACATAAATATTCAACTGATAAGCCTTTTCGGATCAAGGAGGTCTATAAATCCAGACGAAGGTTACCTGTTAACGTTAGCATTTGGCTGCAGTTTGATTTTCCAACTTAAAATTTGGAGCAAAAACTAGTCAAACCACTAAAAGGGTTTCATTTTACACTTCACTTGTTGTTTAAGGAGCTCACGAAGAGGTCATTTGAAGAGAGATGCTTCAATTACACCAGAATTGTGTGTTAAGATAAACAAATACTTAAACAAGATTAACAGAGAAAACGACAAACTGTCAACGGTCTTTTGCTGTTAATGACTCCAGGAAAGTCATCCAACTATCTTTCATGAAACATCAGTCAAAACAGATAGGACTGTCTCCCTTGGAAAAGCTACATTGTTCCGCAAACATGCAACATCACGTCGATTGTCTGCTTCATTATTAGACAATGTGACAACACTAACCACACCAGACATGATCAGAAGAAACAGCCACATCAAAAGATAGATTTAACAAAAAATACATGCACAGTCAAACAGAGTCAGAGGGTTCATATGTATGCAGACAAAACCAAAGCATTTACATAAGATATGTATAATATAATGGGATTATGTATTTATTTATGTATTTAATAAAAAATACTCATATCCCAAATATTAATAAATAATAGAGAATAATAAATCATTGAAGATAATGAAAATACAAAAAAGTTAAATTCATCTGGGAAGGAGGCATCAGTTACAAAAATAAAAATAATAACCACCTGACCGCAGAATAAAAAGTACACTTCTTAAGATTGATTTGACTAGTTCTCATAGTGAATGATGGCCTCACCATAATTATCTTGGTCATTAAAGATTTGCATAAATCATACATAAACCTTCATGACAATTCACACTATTACGTCAGCATTTAAAGTGATTAAAATGAAAAAACGACCACAACCACAGCAAAATCAGCCACAGTGGAGTGTCAGCTGAGAGCCCAGAACACTGGTATCAATAAAACTCGTGCATGTAAAGGGTTTAAGTTACGTTTTAAAGTGAAACCCTTCACAAAAGAAATCTTTAATTTGCTTTGACACCGGTTGGCAGTCGCCTCGGGTGAGAAAAGAGACTGCGAGTCTCAGAAAATAATTATGTTGAGGAGTGTCTTTGATGATTAAAACCACAAGGAAGGGCACATAACTCAAAACGACACTAAGACTCGCCCGACAGGTTTGGGGTGGCGGGATGAACCGTTGGTTTTTCGCTTACCAGGCATTACGTTGACCTTTAAGACGCATGACCTTTGCTGTGTAAACAGAAGCAATGCTTCCAACACTTAAAACATTACCACATTTAGGGTCAATGGTCTGGATAGCGGCCGACAGGTGGCAGCGTGCAAGGAAAAAAATCACGTGTAAGTCACGCTGAGGAATGTTTTACAATACATTGCGTGAACCTCACATAAATCTGTTATTGATAGTAAACTCATTCAGTGTTTACATTTGTGCTGAAAAAGCAACTCTGACGCAAGATTTTGTTGTTTTGGTACCCATTTGCCCCTACTGGTATCACCTTACCTACACCAAACCACTGCCCAGTATCGTCTGAATACTGCAAGGGTTTCATTCAAAGGTCATTCTTTAGTCTGAGGATCAACACTGACGACAAATAACAAACAGCTTTATACATGAACGATGACGTATTGTGTGAGATTGAAGTAAGATACGTCAGTGGGAAGCATTTTTCCTCAGACAAAGCTATATTTTTGGTGATTCAGAGCTGAACGTGAGCATACTGAAAACAATTTTACAGGAAATAAGAACATTTTGTAAATGGCAGGTTGAAAACAATTTGTAATTTTATTAGTATATTTATTAGATTTGTTCACATCAAATTAGAATTATCAAGTAATTATTTAGTAACGAATTATTTATTTAATATTTTATTTTAAATAAAAAGGCTGTGGGGGGAGGTGTGTCAGATGCCTCATGGCAAACTGTGCCAGTAAAATAAATAAAATAAGTTAAATATTTGTGGTGTAAAGTTTGTCAGATGATCGATGGTAAACTATGCCAAAGTAAAATGCAAAAATAAAATACTAATATTTGTGGGGTGAAATGCTTCAGACGATTCCCTGCAAGATTTTAGGCGAGTAATGATAAACTGTGCCAGTGGCTAAAATAAAATATCTGTGGGTTATAATGTTTCAGATGATTCGCAAAAAACTGAGCCAGTGGAAATAAAAATAAAATACAATAAAATATTTGTGGATTAAAATTTGAGATTTTGGACGATTAAATAATGGTATGTGCCAATGACAAATAAAATAAAATACAATAAATATCTGTGTGGTGAAATGTTTCAGATGATTAAAATAAAATAAAATAAAATAAAATAGTTACGGGGTAAAATGTTCTTGTATGGTTTACTAAAAAATTGACAATCAGCAGCAAAATGAGTGATATGCAAATAGATTAAGTAGCCTATAATTTATGCTCATTTTTTAAATTTAATTTTAAATTTATTGTATGTATTCAGTTAGCCTATATATTTTAAAATTATACAACTGAACCCTTGACATTCCTAAGATACTTTCCTCTGATGTAAATGTTGTTTACATTAAGTTAAGTTTTGCCTATTCTCTTGTAGACGACAAGTAAACCTCTAAAAATGTCGCCTCACTCTCTCCTGACCAACCTAAATCAAAACAAAAGATTCAAATGAGTAAACCCAACAACAACAAAAGGGGGTTTAAAAAGTCATGACTCCGAAGGGAGTGGTGAAGCACGAAAGTGTGTGAGAGGGGAACGAGTGAAGGCGCGGGCCGGAACCTGCACGCCACAGACCGCCAGAGACAGACGCTGGACTCGGTCTGGATGAGGCGAGCTATGCGGGCGGGAGTGGAAAGATAACGCCGAGAACGAGACACTCTGTAGGGCTTTTGAGAAGACAGCTGCGAATGAGGGCGAGAGAGGAATGACAATGGGAAAAGTAAAAAAAATAAATAATTATGCACATGGATCATAAAGAACACGATCCAGTACGTGTGTAATTGCACCTCACCTTTGTACGGTGTGTCTGGGACATATAATGACAGACACACATGACTCGAAAACATTGTAATTACATGCCTTTGGGCTGGTTAAATGTACTTCTCAAGAATAATGGCGCTAAATGACTGGGAAAAAGTAAAAGTTCACATTGTCGCGGCCAAAAACCTTGCGTGAGCTTTTTTTTCCTCCACATTTGAATCATTACCTGAGTCACATTTTCCTTGGAGACTTTTAATTGGAGCTGGATTAAAAGAGCATCCGTTTTATGGTGCAATAGTGGTGTTGCATCAACTTATCATACTAGCACTATGATCGGTGACTAAAGTATAGCTTGCTTTATTGTATTCATTTAGCCTAAATCAGGCTTGTTCCCCAGATCTAATCATAAAGGGTGTGGACTGACATTGATAGTGAACCTGTGGCTTTTAGAGCGCATTCTGAAAATACCTAACAGGGCAATAACCTTATCAGATATATACAGCCACGGTGACTGAACAAGTGGAAGGGGAAAAACACATCAAAACAACTTTCATTTAAGGCCTAACTTGTACATTTTGATGAAGCTTGGCATAGAGAAAATCCATGTAAATAATAATAATAATAATAAAACCCTGTCTTAGGTCCGTTGCAAGAAATATTAAAATAATTATACGCAATTTCGAATAAATAAAAACACCTAAAATAAGCACCTACATTTTAAATTTGATAAATTGTTTTCATTTTTATATATTGTGTCATTTTATATTTTACATATGCAAAAACAGAATGCACAAGCATTAGAAATAGTATAAAAGTGCAGTATTCAAAATTAAAAAAAGATCTCACTTTTAATCTTTGAAATTAATTACAAACATGTTTTTAGTCTTGATGTGTAGCTATAAAAGCTGCATGCAATACGGTGCTAGAATTATTTATATGTAATTTCTTTAATACTTTCAGATGAATTATGGCATGTCACACCACGGTGCCAGTATGATTTATATAAAGTGGTGCAGTATAAACTACTGACCTTTTTTTGGCTTTATGTAATGTTAAATGGCTGTTATTGTTAGCAAACGTTATAAAGTGGTACTCTTTTGTTATGTCTATCCTAACCCATCAAACCCTAAACTCTGGGGATTTAACCTAGAATTAACGATTATTCATGAAATCGTGTCGATCAGGTTAGGCGAGCCTCAGGGCTCTTTCCCGGGCCATTTTAGAGACGCGCCCTGGACACACCTGTTTGATGCTTTTCCGATAATCATTAACATAAATAAGCCGAAATAACCACACCCCCCAGTCAAACTGTATAAAAAGACCCTTTGCTCTCCAAAACCATTAAGCAGCTGTCAGAGGTGTCCAAACAAAGCGCAAAGGCAACAGGAACGGAAACCATGACTCAGGTTACCCAGTCTTTTTCACGCAAGAGCATGTCCAGCTCCAGCTCTCGTCCCTTCACCTCGCTCTCTCTCAGCGGTGGATACTCCAAGCGCATCGCCGTCGGTCATGCGCCAAGTGTCTACGCAGGTGCAGGGGGCTCCAACATGCGCGTCTCTTACGCACAAAGTACCAAGAGCGGTTTCGACCTGGCCAGTGCGCTCGGCGGCGGTGACAATGGCTACGGTGTGGCTTTTAACGAGAAGACCACCATGCAGAACCTCAACGACCGTCTGGCGACCTACCTGGAGAAGGTGCGCTCCCTGGAGAAAGCCAACGCGCAGCTGGAGCGCCAGATCCGGGAGTGGTACGAGAAGAGAACCCCTGTCTCCAGAGACTACAGCCACTATTACGTTACCATCGAAGATCTGCGCAAAAAAGTGAGTAGTTTTATATTACACAACTGTAACACTTCTATTATTTGGCACGTGGAAATGGAAAATATCTAAATGAAAAGTAAACTATACTGACTTTAATACTAAAACGATTATATTTTATTGACATAAAACAGTAAATAAAACTAAAACTTATAAAAAAGATGACCAATGTTTGTATTGGATAATAATATCACTAGGGTTGTTATGTGTATATA
>JAUMHR010000082.1:3258989-3275969 GCA_032361145.1 Enteromius fasciolatus
TACAAATATTTAAAAAAGTTATGGCTGGAATTACTAAACCACTAAAAATTAATTACATACAATTACATTATAACGTCTATATTTAAAAGCTTTTCTGCATGAAATGTAATCTGCAATTCTGTATAATATATACATACATATATACACACAAACACACACACATATAAACAGTATATATATATATATATATATATATATAGTGTTGTTTAACAACCATTCATTTGACACTGTAGCAAAAATACTGGAGATAAAATAAAATTAACCTTAATTAATGAATAAATTAATCCTAAGAATAATAATAATAGTAATAAATAGTTTAAGAGTTACAAATTTTACTGTAAGAATATTCAGTATTTAAAAAATAGCAATTATTATCATTATTTGCATATTGCATACCGAACTGTGATTGCTTCTTTCCTGAGTTGCTGACTAGAATAAAGGTTTGTGACCATGCGCACAGTGTCACTCGTATTGACACAAAGTTCAAAACTCACGGTGTGGAGTCCAGGCTGATGCTGTTGGCCTGCGTGGAGGACGCAGACTTGTGATTGGTGAACGTCTGACATGGCGAGTCATCGATCACGTGATCAACTAGGTGACCAATGGAGGAAGGCCTGACCCGCGCCCCGTCTGTGGTGAACACCGAGTTACTGCTGAGCAAAGAAAGAAATGAAAATAAATGGAGCGCTAACCCACAGACCGGATGAACTTGCGTTATGTGGATTAGTTTGCGAGTATGTGTTAACTCACTGATCGGGCGAGTCTGGTGGAGAGCGGTTCGGCAGACTCTGAGTCTCCAGCCGGTCGTCCGAGAGGGAGTTCCTGCTGACGGTTTCCCAGTCCAAACCGCTCATCAGTCTTCTGACCAGAGGCTTGCTCGGCGATCTGGAAACACATTCGATTCACAACAGATTCGTCAAACAGATTCACACCAAACACTGTACAATTTGTAAAAGTTGGAATCACCACTGTGACCTTTACATAAACCAACATGGCACACTTAACGTTACGTAACGATTAGAATTACAATCGGTAATCTTTATTAACTTTATTACAATTTATTTGGCAGCAAATATGTCATAGAAAGACTTAAGAAACAATCACTCTTTCCTGTTTGGTTCATACACATGCCACTCTTTTTATCAAAAGTCTTAATTATTGTAAACAATATTGCGAAAAGCCCAACTATTTCAAATTTAACGTTATTTGCAATATGTAAATGAACAAGGTTTATTTCACACATTTTGAAGGCATTTTTTTTGACTCAAACAAACAAAGTGTTTTCTGTTACAATGTTTATTACAACTGTAAACTTAAAACGATTTATAACAAAGTACCTAACACAAACATTTCAAATTCAAGCTTAATTTCGCGAACAAAGTAAGCATTACAACAACACTAGCTCACAAACTTTCCATGTTACATCTAAACACTATACATAAAATATCACAACTGTTTTTTGTTTTTGTTTTTATTTTATATCTAAATGTTATTTTACAAAGAAATTGCTCTTTTATTTTGTTTAGTTTTTTTTCTAAGGTAAACAAAGACACCTTACTGGATTTAGTACACTATAAATACTATAAAAATGTCTACATATTAAGTAATTTTGCGATTTTTCTTAGCATTTACATGAATCATGAAACCTTTTACACATAAAAAAACAAACAAACAAAAAAAAACATCAAAAATAGTTAGCATTACACTAAAACTAGTTTACAAACATGTATATTATGTATATTTCTAAAAACACAAATATCAAACTGATTTTTTATACAATTTTTCATAAAAAAATATTTCACTAGTTTACAAAGAAGTTTCTAGGCTCTTTTCTGTTACACTAAGCCACTCATTAAAAAAAAAAAAAAAACATACTAGATTATTGTAGTTGCACTACACAAACACTAGTTTATCATAAAAAAAAACAAATCTAGTTTTATGATGGATGCTACTTCTGAAAACTTTCAGTAAACTTCCCAGAAACATTTATTAATAATAATAATAATTAAAAAAATGAATGAATTACACACAACATTAGAAAAAGTAATATCCACACTAATTTGAACTAATTATAAAAAATAAAAAATATTTTTTTAAACACTTACATAAACCAACATAGCACATTATACAATGTTTTTGTATTATATCGTGAAACAAACAAACATTTTTTAAAACCAAAACATACATCTAAAAACCCTGAACATTTTATTTTTTTTTTTTACAAATTGCTCTGAAACGATCGTTAATAGAAAAAAAATACATTTTAGAAATGAAACATTTCTGTTCATCCTGTGATATTTTTTAGCCTTTACATTAACGTAAATAAACGCAAAATGTAAAATGTAACATTTTCTAATTAAAACTATAATTATAGCAAATAGCAAGCGATACACTATCACAAGTTTACTCTTTCCTGTTGCGATGTTCGTACACATGCTGCCCTTAAAAACCACAAACATCTACCTTTGAAATATTCCTCAAAAAACATAGCGTCGAACTTTACACAATTATCTTCACAGAGAAAAGAAATACCTCCTAGTAGTATGATGGACCATAAACCGTAGTTTAACTTTCAGCCTCAGCATCTTGGAAGCGAGTGTGTTTTCACAAACATGTGCACGACATGTGCACGCCCTTCACAGCCGTGCGCTACACAGCCCTGCTTACACTTCCTGTGTTTGGGTGTCGTTCTGAGAATATCTGACCACACAATGACACACACACACACACACAAACACTGACACCTAACACCACAGGGATCGAGATGGGCGAGAGCCCTCCCACAATGCAACACACACAAACACGTACACACAGTGTTCTGTACATATTGTTAAATATAACAGATATAACCATGATAGATAGCCACGTCACTGTCTATAGCGTGGTGAACCAGGTACAAATAGTACAAAATGTACTTACCATGTAACTAAGTTAAGGAACGGTTTGTCCTTACAGTTATATAACTGTAATAGGGTGCTGCTGTTACACACTTGTTACACAGCTACTTATGTAACCAAAAGATTGTCACACGTGTTGCAGACTTTATACAACTTGATTATAAATTCAAGTACACAGGCATAAGCGACTTGAAATAAAGTGTACCAAGATTGTACATAAGTGTAAATAGCTGTGTAACAGACTCGTTCTGTAACATGTGTAACAGTAGCTGTCTGTTACATCTACATAATAACAGGCTGTTCCATAACTTAGTTACATGATAAGTACATTTTATTTCATGCAAGTACAATGGCTACTACTAAGTACCTAATTAGGTAATAACTGCGTATTATAACACCTAAAAATAAATTGTTACCCACTTTAAATTAAGTAGACAATTCCTATGGATTTACTCTCATGTTACACAGCAGCTGCCAGTAAGTTAGGCTTTACATATAAACTGTGGTTGGTGTCCAGGATGTTACACTTTATATTAAGTGGACAGTTCCACTTAAGTACACTGGTATTACAATGGTGCACCATCCTACTTTATATATCCCTAAACCTAGCCACCTCCACCCCCTGGATCAAGTTCCAATTACTCGTATACTTGTACATACTGTTGCTACAACAAGTAGTTATAATTCATGTTACATGAGTACTTGTTACCAATGTCCTGTTACACATTTGTACTTACACACACACCATTTCTGAGGGTGTGTGTAGTTACAGAAATACTATGTACCAGAGTGTGCTTACACTGTACACATCTAGTTACTATGTGAGTGCACAGGTATTAGAAAAGCAAACAAACAAAAAACTAAACACTAAAAAAGCCTATATATCAAAAACTGTGTAATTAAAAAAAAAAACTTAAAGTTAAAATGCAAAAATAAAAAATGCAAAAAGCATTCTAAATTCTAATTATAAAATAATACAGCTGTAAACACAAATAAACACGAAGGTTTAGTATTAATACCGGATAGCCAAAGCGTTACATAACGCATATTGTTTACACAGAGTTCCCCCGCTTATTGGTTTATTTGCTTATTAAAAAAAAAAAGTGTTACCTTGCAAAAACTCTGTTTTTGTTGCCTCTTTCCTTTCCATACTGAACAGACTGCGCCTCTGTCCTCCCACTGCAAAAAATCCAGAACATAGTGTCACTGCCGGCTCTCAAAACACAATCATGAGAGATAACTGTGCAACAGTCGTGACCATAAAATTGCTAATAGCAGGTGATATAGCTTAAAAAAAGATTTTTGATAAAGTTAGTAAAGTATGTTAAGTTATTTTGCATTTTATTTACTTAACATAATATACTTACTAAGGATACTTTATACTTTACTTAACATACTCACTTTACTTAATATACTGTACTAACTAACTTTACTTAACATACTCACTTGACACTGAAAAACGCCTAATATGATGTTTCTGGTCAAAAATGAATAGGAATTTCTCAAGCTATGCTATAATATTATCAAATGAAACTTGTCCTTTGTCAATGTGCGCTTAAAAATAGCTCAGACGCCTATGATCACTCAATTCCCAAAAAAGAAATACAAAACTGTGTGAAAGAAAACAAGCTGATAAAAATACTGAACCCAATATTTGGTATTTGGCATAACAAGAAATTATTTATATATAAATGCAATTATTGGCAGGCGGGTCACTTTTGAGTGGAAACGTTACAAGTGTAACAAATGCATGTACAAATTAAGCTAGTTTTTGTGATGACATTAACATTTCTAGAAAGAAGCAAATTTAAAAATGACCAGAAGGCAACACAAGGGTTAATATATACACATGTATGCACCAAGTTAACCAAGCAAACCAATACTGACGTTCTTAAGGTACGTTCACACCAGACGCGAATTGTGCTCACTTCATTTGCGCGTGAAATTCGCTTAATTCGCGAATTCGAGTCATGAGAGGGGCTTCTGCCAGGTGGCTTCAGTCTCTTCATTGGGGGAGGGGAAAACCCTCCACCAAAAAATTTTTTAAATATTGCTGTTATTGTGCCATGAAATGCAGTTTTAAGAGTATTTCAGGTGAGCATGTAGTTGTTTAAAACACAAATCTGTGTACCTTTTTTTTTTTTGATTACTTATCTGTGGTATCTTAAAAAAAGAGAGCGCCTATTTAAAAGTTTGCGTCGCCAATTTCGGAGCTGTGAGCTCCACGCGAACACCGGGTGTTCAGTGCTCATGTATCCGCCGAGGAGGTAAAATTCGTTTTGGGTATATCTCATAGGCAAACTCTGGTTTAATTAATCTATTATGTATTTCCTTTTTATTCCTGTCTCTATGAAAGTACGAAGGTGTATCATACAAAGACGATGACTTTGTCCTCCATAGTTTCGGAATTCTGCCTCCGCTTGCTAGTATTCACATCACTACTAGAGCAAGCTCCTTATTGGTTAACGCGGCGCGAATTTTCGCCAAAGTTCAGATTTTTCAACTTGAGCGTTTCGCGCGAATCACGCGTCAGGTGCGTCAAACGCGCCATTAGCTCCTCTTAATTTGCGCGAATCGCACCGCAAGATGTCAAATCACGTCTTTGCATTGACTTAACATGTAAATCACTCGTGCTTGACGCTTCATTCACGTCCGGTGTGAACGCAGCATTGAAATGCTCAAAATTTTAACTTTTATGAAGAAAAGAAATATTAATGACTGATAATTCATTGCTGAACTGGTGTTTTGAACCAGCTGATGGAATACTTTTGAGATAATGAGCTGATTTGCAAATTACCATTCTTTAAAAGAGATTAAGAACATATATTTTATTGTTTTTTTTTTTTGATTTTTTGATTTTTGATTGAATTTTATTTTACATGGCCTGCTCATCTATCCACTACATCCCAAAACACAACACATGAGTGTGAACTCCAACGCTCTCACCAGTAGCGGAACTTGGACCCGAGGGTGAAGTACTGCAGGAAGAGGTTTCTCTCCGGAGGAACGGGCTGCTCCAGTCTGAAGAACGTGTGATGCTCCACGCAAGCTTTCCATAGGTTCTTACACGCTCTGTAGTTCATCATGTTGAAACCCAACAAAGACTCTCTGTTCTCAGTCTGTAAAGCACATAATGAAAAAACTGAGAACAGACAGAAGAAAACAAGCTCAATGTAGACTTGCAAATCATCCATTTTCAATATGGATTCCAATTTTGCGATTTGTTTTTCATTTTCATACTACAGCATCTTTAAAATTTAATGTTGAATATTAATACATTAAATTGTAGTCTTCGGTTGTTTCTTATGTAAACAACAGGTACTGTAATAATGAACATAATTAGATACAATAATCAAGGAAAAACAGGCTAAATGAAAAACAAACACATAATTTGTACATACCAGCTCTTTTCTGAGTTGTATAAAAAACTGTTTCGATTTAAAAGATATTTTTACAATTTTCAACCTGAAACACAAAAAAAGAGAGGGAAGGGGTGATAAAAGATTAAACAAATGTAAAATTGTATCCACTACAAGCTTTCAGTTGCATTTATTTCAATACATTTTCCCATGAGAAATAACACTCACCATGCAAAGTGGTTGACTCGTACCCTGTCCTTGTAGACGGAGATGCCGGCAGACAAAACTCCCATGAAAATCTCTGTGTTACAGTGGTCCTGAAAACATACGGAAACCGTAAGGATGCAGTTTCCATGGCAACCACTGTGTTTCACTGTGTAAACCTTTGGTTTAATTAAGGGATGCTTATACTGGCAATTATTTCAATATCTGATAAAAACACTAGATGGGTTGAAAGAAACGAATTGACAAAACAGTATAGTGACTGAACAAATACCTACAACAACATAATAGTGATGTATGAAAATACCACTACTGCTTCCTACTTCATTTCATTTCTTCCATTTCTATTTATTTGATTGAGAAGTTTACTAGCAAGTTTAAAAATATTTCTAGTCAAAATTAGTACATTAAAGGCACAAATGTATTGCATGTCATTCCATAATAAAGTGCAATTATATAAATATATAAAAGGTTGTGTTAAGTGGTTAAATAAAAAATGCATATTTTTCCAAGTTTAATGCATTTTAAAATTGATAGCTGTTTTTATAAATAAAATATTTTTGCCTGTATGTTGTGTGTAAATTAATCTAAATATTGCATGTGAAATTATTGCAATATAAAGGTATATTTCAAGAAAATCATTTTAGAAAAAAAAAAAGTGTGATTTAGGTAAACTTTTTTAAAAACACTACAAACAAACAAACAAAAAACAAAACATTAAAAAGAAAACAAACAAAACACTAAAAACACAAACAAAACAGAACAATCAACATAAGAAAACACTGGAAAAAAACAACAATAAATTCAAATAAAGCAAAACATGAAAGAAAACAAGGGTGCATCCCTACTTTTAAGTGAAAGCAGGCATCATTCGAGCCTCTGGTGTGTGTTAGCAGTACAGTATATATATATGAGACAGTGGGTCACTCACCCGAGCATAGTGCAATTCCACTCCGTACAGCTCCAGCGTCCGCGCAGCATTCAAGTAGTTAAACTCGGACTGAGCTGGTGTGAGTCCACTGCATAAGAGAGAGAGAGAGACTCAATCTCACAAATCCACTAACAATGAACCGCCTTGTTCCACAGATCTGTGTGTGTGCTCAGCTGTGACCCTTTGTTCCTCCGTCTCCACTGACACTCAGTTAAATATAAGAATCTTTAACACACTGGAGGATTTCATGGACATGTCTGGCCTCTCTTACTTGTGCTCTTGGTGAAGTTTGGCGACCTCTTTCTCAAAGTCCTGCGGAGGGCTGGGAATGAAGCTGTACTCAGAGAGGTACCCAGGCAAATGTTCGGAGTGACTGTAGTCCCCCAGCTCAGCTGAAACACAAAGCAGGCCAAGAAACCATGTGTGCATGTACGTCAGCGTGAGACACTGTGTCCTTCACCCTTGATCTAAGTGAGCAGAGACTGACTCATTTTAACACCGTTAACTTTTTCCCCCACCAAAATTTGAATTTTGATGATCCTGAGTTGATAATTTATGTAACATTTAAAAAATGTTGTCGCAGAAATGTAATAAAATTAACAATAAATACTATAAATGTTACATTCATTATTTATGTATTACAATTTTGTAAAAAACAAACTAAAAAAAACACAAAAATGTAAAAATATTAAAAATCAAGTTGCATGTTCATTTACCTTTACATCATACATTCAAGCATTAAACTAGTTTATTTATTTATTACAATTTGTGAGGGGAAAAATATATTAAATATACATTATGTCCCTGCTGGGCCGATAGACATCATGACGCTTAGCCGGCATCGCGATCCTCCGCCCTGCCACAGCAGCAGCAACCAGCTCGCGAAAAACACATTTAATCTATGGCAGCAAATCTAAGCCATTAATAAGCGAGTGCACCACTGATGCTGGCGAGCGCGGTAAATCATTTCCGCGAGAGGAAAACAGATGTACATGTGAAGAAACGGGGCCCGCAAGCTCATTTCAAACCCTCGCTTGATGTGTCATCTGTGCGCAATTACTCCTGCTCTCAATCCTCTCTCACCTGCTCGCGCGAACACTGTTATTTTTGTCAGTCGTGGGGCGGGGCTTGGTGTTTTAGTTACAACTAAACAACAACAACCCAACCCCCACACGCCGCCTACGACGACGATGCCATCGTCCATCACGATGTTTCACATTAGACATCGTACGATGCCAAATTGGTCGACATCGCACAACCCTAGTCCCTGCGACTGTTCTTTTTTAAAATTTGTACAAAATAAAGTTAAAACAGAAAGAAAATAAAGAAAAACAACAGTAAAAAATAAAACACAAGTTTATTATAATTTGAAGCATCAACGTTTTTTATATAATTTTTTGAACAAATTAGTAAAAACGAAAAGCTGAAAGTAAATTTACCTGAATGTTATAATTGAAAGCATTAGTCACAATTTTACAAAAATTTCTAAAAAATAAAATTAAACAAATTGGAAAAAAAAAAAAAAAAAAAAAAAAAATCTAAATGTCCTTTGTCTGAACATTATATTGTAAATTGAAGCATTAAAAAAAGCGCACAATTTTCTACAAAACAACTTAACACTAAAAATACAGTCACACTTATATTATCTTAATTTACAATTAACAAATCTTAGAATGTGTACAATTTCTTAAAAAATAAAAATAAAAAATAGCTGTGCAGCAATAGTTGTGCATTTACCTCAACATTTTAACTTGACTTAAAGAATAAGGCAGATATTCATTTAGAAATTATATTTAATGGTGTTATAATTTGGATAGTTATTTTAGCTATTTTTAAGTCATCACTAAACAGTTAACCAAAATAAACTAGGGAGAAACGAGTGTGCAAAAAAAACGCCAATAACTAAAATTAACGCCAAGAATCAATAAAATAGCAAAACCCTTACAGAAACATGAAAGTTATGCGATTACCATTCCATATGCCATTTCGTAATTATCAAATGTGAAGCTACTACTAAAACGCACCAGCTGTGGTGAGTGTAACATGACCAGTTACCACAACAGATTGTTAATTATGTAATAAATCTGCACTAGGCACATTTTTTTCAGCCTTATTACTGGAAATGGGTCAGACAGGGACGGGAAAGAGACAAAAGGCAGATCGTGGACTATTTGGCAAAGCGTAGAGCTTTTGTTCATCCTGTGCGGACGGTTATATCACCAGCCAAACAAACAAATGCACAGGTCAGAGAGTTTGCAATCAGTTCCTAAAATTCGGCTTCATTCATACTGATGTGTAAACCAACACGGACGGCAAGAACGCACTTAGGATAATGCATTACAATTAAAAACACTTGAATAACAGAAAATTTCATTATAGATTCCTCATTTTTATTTGCCTTTAGCATGCTTTATAGACACTGGCACTGAAAAAACCCATAGGACCACTAACTGTTAGTGCATAAATCAACTGAAAAACTTACCCTGAACAGCATAAGACGCCAGAAGAACTGCAGTATTTTGTGGACAAGGAAGTCTAGCAAGGAAACAGAAGGTTAAGTGTCATATATGAGGTTTGCTTTTGTAGGAAAAACGAATAGTTTTTATAAATCAAAGCTCACCTGCCACTCAGAATATCCTGCTTCAGTTGCAAAAAGTACAAATACCTGCAACAAATAAATATCACTTTAGAAAATGTGCTATCTTTTCCTATTTACAAAGATACAAGTTATATAATATACTTATAATTTGATTATATGGTATGATGTATATCATTTTACTTGTCGTATGTTACATGCAGGGATTACATGTAATCTGAATTACATGAACAGATTCCAAAAATGTAGTACTTGTAATTTTATTATGTTTTTAAATACTCATAATTAGACCGCAGCTACGTTTTATGGATTACGTGATTATAAAGTATTGGTTACACTTTATTTTAATAGTCCTCTTTAGACAATCTACAAACTATAAGTTACTTTGCAACCACATGTTAACTACATTTCAACTAGAATAAGTTGACATATTAAACAGATATTAAGCAGACAGTCTATTAACAATCTAATGACTGCTAGTTGTCATGTAGTTGCTTCCTGTTAGTAGAATGATTATATAGAGTGGACTATCGAACTAAAGTGTTACCAGAGTGTTCCCACAATGACTGTAGATTATTGATAACATAATAACATGTTGTTATA
Source organism: Enteromius fasciolatus (assembly GCA_032361145.1). Lineage (NCBI taxonomy): Eukaryota > Metazoa > Chordata > Actinopteri > Cypriniformes > Cyprinidae > Enteromius > Enteromius fasciolatus. The sequence continues at coordinate 3,269,598 of JAUMHR010000082.1, forward strand.
TTAACAAAATATTTAAACCTTGGAAGAACAAGTTAGGTCAAAAGTACTTTGGAAGTAAACCAGAAGTAGTCATGATGCATTACTTAAACCACTCTAGACTACGATTTGTAAGTAGTCGAGCCATGGAGAAAAAAACTAAAAACTGTACCTTGTGTACTCTTCTTGTAGTTTACTCGGGTCACTCACAAAAAACTTCACTCTAAACCTCAGATTATGTGGAGATGGCCCTAACAATGAAAAACAAAAATCACAATCAAAACACTTTATTCTGACACTTTAAAACAACACCTTTTAAAATTTAAAAATTGTACAACATAACCTACTTCTGAGCTGTTTTCTAATAGGTTTGTTTGGATCCAGCCACCTCTGAAACATACGGTCATAACCAAAATTTAGGAGACTTATTATTCAACATTTTTATAATGAACACACAAACTGCTAAAAATACCAGCTCAGCAATGTGAAAGACACCAAATCTGCTTGTCGAATCAAAACCGAACAACTTTAAACGCAATGAATTAAACATTCACCTCGTTTTACTACGAGCAGAAACAGAAATCAGCATTTCAATACGTGACCGGAGAATGAACCTTCCTGTTTGTACTGACACCTTGTGTGTGAAAATCAAGATAACTGCCAAACTACTCACTATAAATAATGAACAAGGTTCATGGGATAATATTTTTGCATCTTTCTTATTGCTGTCATGCAACAAATAAAAAATTCTCAGGTTGACATGTTGTGCTGCTTGAATGAACAAGGGATTATGGGTAATCTGTTGCCGACGGCGACAACTGAGTGACAGGTGAGCATCTACCTGGCTGTCAGAAGAGTCGTCTGCTAGTTGAAGGCCAAAATAGTCTCGCTCCGTTAGCTCCAAGTGTTTATAGACTATGTCCAACAAGATACGCCCCTGATCTTGCTTCTACAAAAGATAGAATGTGTTTTGATATCAGTCCTGGAGTGTTAAATAAAAACAAAAGGAAAACACATACAACAAAAATATGTTAGAACACTAAAAAAAAACCTGCAAATCTAGAGCTAAGGAGAAACCCAAAGCAAAAACCAAAGCAAACCAAACCAGAAAAAAAGAATAATAAATAATAATAATAATAATGATAATAAATAAATAAAAGTAAATCTTAAAAAAAAAAAAAAAAAACCTTATCCAGAACCAAAAACATAAAAACAGAACAAAAACTAAATCCAAAAAGCAAAACGAAAAGACAAACCAAAAACCAAAGCAAACCAACTAGAAAAAAAAACAAAACAAAAACAACAAATTAAATCTACAAACCAACTAGAAAATAAATAAAACAAAAAGAGAAAACAGAGCCAATCAAACAAAAACAAACAAAAGCCAACCCAAACTCGAACAGAATAAACCAAAAAATAAAAAACATCCAAACAAAACTCAAACAACAACAACAAAAAAATAACACAAAACTTAAACTAAACAGAACAAAAACCAAATCCTGAAAGAAAAACCAAATAAGAACAAAACAGAACAAAAACTGAATCTGAAAAAAAAAAGAAAGAAAGAAAAAGCAGGACCAACCAAAAAAACCCAAAACCAACCAACTAAAAAAAAATACAAAGCAAACACAAACAAAAAACAACAAAACAGAACAAATAAAATCTACAAACCAACCAGAAAATAAACAAAACAAAAACTAAACAAAAAGAAAAACAACCAAGCAAAACCCAAACTAGAACCACCAAAGCAAAACAAAAAACAAAACCATAAAGAAATAACATTACATAACATACAATACAACATTACATACATTAACATGAAATAAAAACAAAAATAAAGCACACAAAACAAAAGAGAAACACAAGAAAACATTTTAAAACATAAACACCCCACAAAGCTAGAGCTAAGGAAAAACAAAACTAAATCCAAAAACTAAACCTAAAAAAACCCAAAATCAACCAACACAAAACCCAAACTAGGAACTTTAAACTAAAACAGAACAAAAGCAAAAACTAAACCACACCGAAAATCAAACCAACAAACAAAATCCTAACCAAAACAAACCAAAAACAAACCCAAACAAACAAAAAAGACAAAACAAAAACGAGAACAAACCAATTTAAAAAACAAAACAAACTAATCAGAACAAATCAAATCTAAAAACCAAACCAGAAAAAAACAAAACAAATAAATGAACAAATAAATAAAACCCCAAACCAAACCAAACCAGAGCAAATAAAACCACAAGAAAAGGAAAGAAAAGAAAAGAAAAGAAAAGAAAAGAAAAGAAAAGAAAAGAAAAGAAAAGAAAAAAGACACTACATTTGACAATAAAGCAAGTAACTAAGCCATGTATTTACTGGTGACATTAATGACTTCAATGTTTTTTAGCCATGACACCACTATGTTTAAGTACCACAACAATAACACGTTTCTTTTTAAATAGTTAATAAAAAATATAGTATTCCCACAATTTTAAAATTTTTAAAACTCGCTGCCTTTCCAAACGAAAACCTCAGATTCTGAGTACAGGCAGTTTTAACAGACAAAGGTTTCCAAGCTAGCTTAACCCTTCAGCCCGGACGATCTGTGTAGCATGTATGATCATGACAGCCATGGCCTCAGGACACGCTTCTGTCCAACCCAGGAATGTGAAGCATCTGCCCGAAACAGCCACTGTGAGCTGCACACGCGGAAAACCAACCCCAGCCGCCACATCGCATAACTCCAGTCAGCCTCTATTGTACCTCACAGACGGCTGGTCTCCTGTGGTGATTCTTACCCACTTGCCATTTAGCAGACATTTTTGATCCGAACCGATTTATTGCACACTTAACGGCAGCGCTGCAACTCAGGAGTAAAGCGCTGATGCAGCAAAAGTCAAACATCAGTTACTTTGCGGTTTCTGGGTCACCTCTACCTAGGACTGAACTCGCAACCTCCCGAAGATCATTATCCACCTAAAACGTGTGCTCACCGTTTCTGAAAGAACAGTTCAAGTCAGGAAAAAAAAGTTTTGTCAGCGTTTTCACACAGAATCTTTGCGGTTTTCTTTCTCCCGTGGAAGATGATTTGCTGAATGTTCATGCTGCTCTTTAGTTACACTGGGCATAATTACATTTCGGTCTGTTGGTGCGACTGGTGCAAAGTAGTGCACACATCTCGCGGAGGTTTATGAAGAGCATTCTGTTGCGATATTAAACCTACTTTGAACTTGCGAATGAATTCAGAGATTGTTTTTTCTTCCAAAAAGCGTAAAATAAAAACAATTGCAATCTTATCAAGTTAGTATTGAAGCACTGTTGAGTTAAAGCAGATGGAGCGTTGGAGCGCTGCCAAGATCCCAGAGCGTCCTGAGCGGTTGCCAGGGCGTTGCTATGCAGCTGCTAAGGCGTTCTGATTGGTTTTCAGCATCTTGCTGGAAGGGTTCTGAGTGGTTGTTAGATGGACAGATGGTTTGCTATTGGCCAACGTCCAACAAATCCACCCTGTGACCTTCAGTGTAAGCTTACAGGATTGTTTGCCATCAGATGAAAATCTAAGCTCTGATCTCTTACAAAAGAAGAAACACAGAATGTAACAAACATGTGGATTAGCTTAATTAAAGAAACCGTTCTCCAAAAAATAAAAATGCATTCACCTTTAGGGCAACCAAGATGTATTTTTTTGCATATGGAGTCAGAAATTATCATCTAAATTCTCAGAAATAAAGGGTTACTGCACCCCAAAATTCACAAGAAAGAAAAAGCGTCACTATTTTTATTTTCTTTGCATACAAAAAGTATTCTCATCACTTCATCACGTTACATGGCAAATGGAGTATTCTGACAATGTCTTTCATACTTTTCTGGACCTTGACAGTGTTATTTACTTGGCAGTCAATGGGACAGTCACAAGCTTCCTGGTTTTCATCCTACATATGTTCAATTGTGTTACAACGAAACTTTCATTTTGGGGTGAAGCAACCCTTTAAAAAATAAATACCTCACAAACCTGCCTCCAAAACTTTTGTCCATCATAAAAAATAGTTATTAAATAAATAAATCAGACCAGGGACCTGCTTCATAAAACAAGTTTACCAAATAAGCCAGGTTTATTTAAGTTAGTCTGACTATTGATTTGGCTGATTTCAAAACAAGTCAGACTAATTAAAACAAGCCTGACGTATTTGGTAAACCTGTTTTATGGAACAGACCCCAGGTTCGATTTTCTGCGTTTTTGCATCCATTACAAACATATTGGTAGGAAAGGATGACAAATATGAAAAAAAAAACAACAACAACACATTTTTAAATTTCGAACTCAGTAAAGTGACCTTTACGTCACTTGCTCAACAATGAATCCATTGCTGTGAATGGCTGCCATTAGACTAAACCAAACAGCTGATAAAAACATTCAGTAATCCACACCACAACAGTCCATCAGTCAAGTATCTTGAAAAGCAAAAAGCTGTGTTTGTAAGAAACAAATCCATCATTAAGAAGTTAACGCCAAAAACATTTGTTTAAAACATTTTTTCACTTCACTGCATATTTATCTCCTGATAACATAGATGGATAACATGGATGCATATTTACCCATAAACTGGATTTTTATTTACAAAGATGCATTTTTAGTGGAAGTGTTGTTTTTATCAGCTGTTTGGGCTCTCGTTCTTTCTGATGGCACACATTCACTTCAATACAGAACTAGTGATGTAGAAAAAAAAACTCATGTACATCTTGGTAGCCAAAATTTTCATGTTATCTTTTTTTTTTGGAGGAACCATTCCTTCACAGCCGTCACACATGCATGAATGGGCGCGTGTATACTCACATTGGCTCTGAAGGTCTGTACTGTGTTGTCCAGCAGTAAAACGTTACACTCCACCTGCGCGTGCTGTCTCTCTCTGGCCTCCTCCAACGCTCCCACATCGTAAGATCTGCCAGCAGGCAACCGGAAGCGTGCGGTCATTACGGTCCCCACTCCGTCTGAGAAACATACAGAGGCTAAAGGTCACCAGCACGCTCACCTGAACACGGTAAACGTTATTAGGCAGCCTAAAACACACATACACACACTAGCCCATGTGATCCTACGGCTAACACCATTCACAAACATTCATCTGTACTCCACCTAAAGGTTCCTGTAAACAGCTATAAAGCGAGCAGGGAAATGTGTAAAAGATTTTAGCTTTTACTAGTAGAGACGGGAAAGTAAAAATCAAAACAAAGCACTTAAAATAGTCTTTCAATTGAAGAAACTTGTAAATGAAATCGAGTTCAGGGTTGGTGTCAAGATAATTCGCATTCATACAACTCACGAATGGAAACTGCTTAATACAGTATATTTACTTTTTTTCCCTCTGTGAGCTAACCTAATTCAGCTTGTAAAACTGCTGCCATTCATCCTCTAATATTGAACTCTTTCATTTAAGGTTTAAGTGATACTAAATGCTCTCCTCGAAGCAAACAAGGTCATGTTCGGCCAGCTCTCAGATTCCTCAAGACTACCAGCCCACTGAAGAGTCATTCAAAAGATACGTTGTTGAAAACCTATTTATATTAAAAAAGACAGAGCAAATTCAATCAGACACACAAAGACGGAAGAACGTCCACAAAGAAGAACGCTGCAAATCTTCCTTTGAACTCCTAGCAAAAACGTAGCATTTTCCACACAATCTCCCACACCTAATTTCATTTCTGACTGATATTGATATCATCAGCAATAACAAAGAAACAACAAGAAACTACTTTGAGATGATAAAAGCAGTTAGCGTATAAAAGATGAGAAAAAAAAAGAAAATACCACAAAACATTATCTATAGTATGCTAACAATGTTTACGCTAATACAAAAGCGCTTTGCTAGCGGGTTATTTAACTCTTCTAAACATAATGTTATGGATAAGTGGACTTAAGCCAAGTTCCCTGCTGAAAACACCGTCCTTTTGCTGGTATATGCTAGTATATACTGGTCTTTTGCTGGTATATGCTAGTATATACTGGTCTTTTGCTGGTAGATGCTGGTCCTTCTGCTGGTATATGCTGGTATATACACTGGTCCTTTGCTGGTATATGCTGGTCCTTTTGCTGGTATATACTGGTCCTATGTTGGTCCTTTAGCTGGTACTTGGCTGGTTTATGCTGGTACTTGGCTGGTTTATGCTGGTCCTTTTGCTGGTATATGCTGGTATATACTGGTTCTTTTGCTGGTATATGCTGGTATATACTGGTCCTATGCTGGTCCTTTAGCTGATTTATGCTGGTCCTTTTGCTGGTGTATGCTGGTCCTATTGCTGGTGTATGCTGGTCCTATTGCTGGTTTATGCTGGTCCTTTTGCTGGTTTATGCTGGCAAAGGACTATCTTAAACCAGTAAAGGACCAACTTAAACCAGAGCTTCAAAACCTACCTAAT
>JAUMHR010000082.1:3325481-3341413 GCA_032361145.1 Enteromius fasciolatus
ACTGAAATCTACCAAAACTTGCTTTTAAAATGCATTTAATGCATGGTCATGGGCTACATTTGCTTTCTGTTGCAATATATTACCTTTTTTAGCTAAATAAAAAGTTAGTTAAGTGTGGTTTACACATGTTTTTGGCCTTGTTTAATGAAACGGGAGCACAACAGAGTTTGTTTAAAGAAAGCTGAAAAGTGCAAATCACTTGTAAATCAAATGTTTACATACATTTCCCATGTACTTATTTACATGAATTCCAAATTACAAACAGATTTGTTCGTTGTCTCCAAAAGCGTAACGACTTAATTTACATTTTGCTTGTTAAGGTGTATGTTTTCTTGTTTAGCTTTGTTCTTTTCATCCTTACGATGTTTTCAAATGGTTCAAATGAGGCAACGTAAGTTATTAGAGACAATTCGAATGCTTTGTAATCGCAACGTGACTTTTGCACTTAATATTGTGTTAGCGAGTTAATTTGAGAGTGCATTGCGTGATTTTTCAGGCGGAGACCTACGTGCCAAACAATCGTGTTGATTTTCAGCTGTGAAATGTGTCGTTTTGGGACTGTTGTGTGCTAATTATGTTCTTCTCTCTCTTTCTCTGTGTGTGCGCAGACTTGCTGAACGGAGCACAGGAGAAATGCGAACTACCCTCGCTCGACGGCTTTCCGCATTGTGAAGGGAAGTTGAAGGTGAGTGTTTCGCGCACCATCTGATCCAGTTCTCAGAGGAAAGCTCGTTCTGAGTCACTCCTTAATTACTTTATGCCGTCGCCATCCTGTGATGGCTTCTCATCGGTTAGACTTTATTTAGAAACCATTTCCATCCTGAATCGAGACACATAGATTTTTTAAATTAAAGGCTCGCTGTGGGATGTTCCCCATGCAGACAGAGAGATATTGATTTGTTTTCAGACGTATTTGAAAGCTTTTAACTGCTCTTGCGTTAGTTATGAGCCAAGTACTCAAGACGTTTCTAAAGTTTGCAAAAATTACAATCGTTGGGTTGTAATTAAGAAAAGACAATAATAATTAGGAGGGAAAAAAAAGTGGTTTGCTAATATATTATTATATAATATATTATTATATTATATTATATATTATTTGCTGATTTGCGTTTAATATATATTAAAATAAATAATAAAAATAATAATAATACAAATAATTTTAATGTTAAAGGTTTTTTTGTGATGATGTAGCTTGGGGTTTATAATTCTTTTCTACTTAAAGAAGACTTAATTTATAATTCTAAAGTATCATTAATAATTTATTAATTGTAATAATGTATTATTATTAATATTACAATTATGTGTACAATTAGATATAGCGTAATTTAATAATTAATTTAACTAATTATTCATGTGTGCATTAATATCATTTATATTTATGAAAAAATAATAACAAATCATTTAGAATATTATTTTTTATTCAATTATATAAGTGGTTATATAATTTATTAATACAACATATGTAATTGATTTAAAAATATTGAATCAAACTAAATCTATTTCTATATATTAGCATAATAATTATGTGTGCATATATATATATATATATATATAATATATAGAAATTGATTTTTATGAATTATATTTTTATAATTGTTTATATGTATGTGTGTGTGTGTGTGTGTGTGTATATATATATATATATGTATATATAAAATATTTTTTCTTTTGTAGACGTCTGTAATATTCCACGTCTTAGTGTGAGGTGTTTAGCGTTCACATGTCTGAAGTGTTTCGTCATGGGGCTTAATCTCTCTGAAGTTTCAGATTTTTCAAATCCTTTAAAGAATTTCAAATGCAGTTTTAGCATGTGATAATGCTTTTTCCTTTCTGGAGCGCCACTCTTCGTAATGAGCTCACCTGATCCTCAGAACGAGTCCCTCTGGGTTTTTGCATCACGCTGATGTAGCAGCCAGACAGGACAACTTGCGAAGGATTTAACATCAAGCAGAGCACACGAAGCTGGTCGGCCTTTTCAGTCAGATCAGACCAGAGCTTGGCCCCATCTCAATAATCACAGGTCCTTTCGTTTAGAGCTCACGGAAATTCCTGCGATATGGAAATCCTCTTAAAATCACGCAGAATTAAAAGCAGAATGTGACAGCATTAACGGTGAGAACAGCCTTACTGATTTGTTTGAGTTTAGCTTGAAGGGTTAGAACGTCTCAAAATGGTTTTGTTTATCCATTAAACCAAAGCTCAAACGTAAAAAATCTAAGTTTTTTAAGATTATGTGCTTTTAAAGGATTTCTTTGAAGGTTGACATGCCAGTCTATGTTTGCAAATCATTTAGTAAAACCATTTGTTAAATTCTTGTTTGGTCAACTTTGAAAATCTTGTAATTTTAACTTGATTTGCTTGGCTATATGTATACCAAAAATAAAAAATGTTCTACACAAGTAAAAAAAAATACACATACAATGTACAGCTTTTTCTTAAAACTTTTAAATTATAAAAATATATTTTTTAGATCACAAATTAATCAAATCCTACCTTGCAAATCTTTTAGTAAATTTTATAGATTTGTTTTGGAGATTTTAATGACCAAAAATGTCAAATAACTTTTTTTTTATATCATTGTTATTATTTTGTGGTGATAAATTAATAATAATAAATACATATAAATGCATTTAATAAAGTCATAACTTACCTTTAGATCATAAATTAATAAATTGCAAATCATTTAGTAGAACATTTGTTAAATTCTGTAGTTAATTTGATCAGTTTTAGTTTTTAGGCACCAAACAAATGTAAACATTCAGACATATGCAAATTAAACAAAGCATATTTTATACTTTACTCAGACAATGTAAAATCTATCATTTTCTCACGATTTCAAGCTTTTACTTGTCAAGTGCTGACTCATTAAAAACAGCGTCTTTCTCAGAAACCCGATCGATAAGTGTGATCTGAACCACACGCTGCGATCAATACGTCCCTCTCTGTCCTAGAGAGAGAAGAAATTGAATACAGGAAGAGGAAACCAGTTTTCCTGAAGGTCAAGCTGATCTAAAAATCTAAAAACTTTCAGAATAATGTAGAGAAATAAAACTGCACACTTTGTAAGCAGCTTCCTGTTCAGCTGCTTATCAGATCAACTGTGGATTTTGTTTACTTTGTAGTTTTTCAAAACCCCTGAGGTTTGTTTTTTCTGTTATTTCTGTATCTAAACCAGCGTGTTTTTTTTTCCTCCTCTACAGTGGATGAAGGACATGTGGCGTTCGGATCCCTGCTACGGCAACTACGGGGTGGACGGATCCACCTGTTCCTTCTTCATTTATTTGAGTGAGGTAAGATGTGACCGAAACATTGGTCTTATGGTTACGTATCTAAGGCACAAACTTTCTCTGCCATAAAACCATGATGCTAGATAATTTCCATATCCATGTGCTATTGAAAATGTCCCTCCCCTCAGGTCATCCAAGTTTGTTTCTTCATCAGATTCAGAAAAATGTAGCATTACAGGACTTGCTCGCCAATGGATCCATTGAAGTGAATGGGTGCCGTCGGAATGAGAGTCCCAACAGCTGATTAAAAACATTACAATAATGCCCTTCAGTTAATGCCTTGAGAAACAAAAAGCTGTGTTTTTAAGAAACAAATCCATCAAATCATTTTCAGCTTCAAAAATGAGTTCTCTACTGTATTCATAACTTTGCTTTGTCCAGTGGAAAAGTCATCTCGTCTGAACTGAATATGAAATATGCACAGATCCAGCAAAGTTTAACAGTCCAAAATAAATAATTAAGTGGATATTTTGTGTGATAGGACACGTGAGGTGGACTTTTTCACTGGAGGGAGTGTTATTGGAGATTATGGCATTGTATTTTCGCCAAAGGCAGTGGTTTGACGTTTATTAAAAACGCCTCGATAGATTTGCTTCATATAAACACGCAGCTTTTTGTTTCGCAAGACATTAACTGATGCACTGGAGAGGTGTGGATCACGTGTGTACTGTGTTTTTATCAGCTGTTTGGACTCTCATTCTGACGGCACCCATTCACTTCAATGGATCCTTTGAGCAAGTGATGCTATATTTCTCTCAATCTGATGGCCTGTGAGTGAGTCAAATATCAGCAAATTTAAATTTTCTTGTACACTGTTCCTTTAAGATATTTGTAATTATATGGTTTCATGTTCAGTAAGCCTTGTTAAAATGGCCTTAAAGTTATTAGCTGAGTGTGTGGTTTCTGCATACAAGTGTATGCTCTGCATCCTGCGTCTATGAAATGCAAAAGATGTGATGCGTGAAATGTGACAAAATTGTAAAAATGCAGATTGTGATTTATTTCGAGTGTTTAAGGACTTCCGAATCAGTGAAACTAATATATGTCTTATAATAAGCACGATGTATGTGTGTGCGTGTTAACATCTGCAATCTATTGGACAGAGCTGCAGATACAGCATCGTCATTGCGATGTGCATAAATTTCCATATCAACATCTCCTTCTCAGTCGATGTGTCATTTAAATATTGATCAGGACTGATATGTAAATACACAAGGCTACTCAGAGAAAGGAAATGTAGTGTGTCTGCAAGATATGTTTCCACGCCGGTTTATGTCTGATCATTAGCTCTGACGCATGCTAACTCACTCTTTTTGTGTGTGTTAGGTTGAAAACTGGTGCCCTCGCCTGCCGTGGAGGATTAAGAATAATGCTGATGAAGCTGACAGGAATACACAGGTCAGCTATGGTTTGGGGACAAAACTGTCCTCAAAAATACGATAAAATGTCTGTAAAATATAAAAATACAAATTATTTGTGGTATTATTATAAATAATACAAAAAATAAAAAAGGCTTCTACTATAAAATGTATGCCTTTTATACATGAGTTAATAAAATAAAAAGGTTTTCTTTTGAGGTTAGTAATGTATAATAGATTTCTAAATTATGTATGAACAATAATAATATATAAGTAAGTATGCACTGGAGAGGATATAGCTTTCAGAATATGATAAAACTGACATTAAAAAGTACTTTATACTTTTTTTAAAGAGTTGAAGGGGTAGATGCTGGATTAGACATCATTAAGAATAAATGAATATAGTTTGTAGATAAAATAGTCATCGGAGTATGAGGGGAAAAACTCCCATAGCTACATTCATAAAAGTAGTGTTAACATTAAATACTCATTTAAACAAACTGAAATAAAACTTACAGATCATAAATGAATAAATATGACAACATTTCCATGAATGCGTCCATAAGAAATTAATCACACGTTGAAATCAACTAATAATTAAACAAATTAATAAAAATACATAACACATATTAATAAATGATGTCACATAGTAGCAGGGTTGGGTGCAATGCATTACAAAGCATTTAATTACAGTAATTTAATGAATTAATTTCCCTTATAAACGTTTTTTTTTGGTAGATTTCAGTTTTTATCTGTTAATTACAGTTCATTCTAATTACCATATAAACTATAGAAAAATTCTGCATAAAGCAAAAGTGGATGTTTTCAACTACATCTACTGCTCGAGATTGTGTAAGTTAAACCATACAAGGATAGAAATTAAACTAAATTAGAATTTTTTACATCTAACTTATTTCAATTTAGAACGTAAGAAGTAATGGAGTACTTTTTAGAGAGAGTGATTAGTACAGTAATCTTCTTACACTGTTGAAGGTGTAATTAACTAAATTATTAATTACAGGAATCTTATTCCTGTTAAATGTCCTTTTATCATATTTAGTCAGCCATATCCTATTTTAGTCGACTTACCCCCAGTTTCACAGACGAGGCTTAAGCTAGTCCAAAACTAAATTGCATGTTTGAGATGAAAATATCTTGCTCTGACATATCTTAAAACATGTCAGTGTCATTGTTCAGTCTTATGTTTTACACCTGTAATATTTTCTTATAAGGCATTTTTGTAGAAGTTACTTAAATATCCTAATTTAACTAATGACTAGTCCTGGCTTAAGCTAAGCCCCTTTTGTGAAACCGGGCCTTAAAGTCTTAACCTTTTAGTCTAGATTTAGCCAAGTGTTTTAGTCGAACAAAACGTTAAAAGTATTTTAATCTAGTTTCAATCAATGAAAACTTGACATTTCAGCAGAAACTTTTATTATTAATTAATCGTACAGTAGTATTCATTTTGGCAGCTATTTTTTTATTTAGTCTTAGTCGTACTGGTTATAATTTTAGTTAACGTTTTAGTAAACCTTGTCCTGCTTTTGTTTGGTCAAGTTTAAATCAACAAAACGTATGCATTTTAGTCAATTAATTTAATTAAATTATTAATGGCTTGTCAAAAAAAACATTTTTCATCATACAGTAGTTTTCGATAAAACTTGTAATAAACTTCCGAAATATTTTATTTTTCATAGTAACGTACCAAATAATTTCTCTCTAGAATATAACAGATCTTTACACAAACTGTCGCCCTCTACACGACTGCTTGGTTTATTTTTGCGCAGACCAAGATCCGCACGAGTTTCGACGAGCTGTATCGCGTGATGTCGCGGCGCGAGGAGTTTCGCTGGATGATGCTGCGGATCAAGCGCATGGAGGAGCCGTGGGTCAGCGCCATCCGCTCCCTCGCCAACAAACAAAACCTCCACAACCGCAAGCGCAAAAAGGTGAGTCGCAAGAAAAATTGGAATCTCGGTGTCAACTCTACTAATGTTATTTCATTAAATGTTTAAATTTTCTAAAATTATTGTGCAGTCATGATTTTCTTGGAATAACTTGAATTACCCACAAACCTACTTTTTTTTTTTTTTTTTTTTTACTGAACTTGTATCAATCAATCGGTTTTGGGAATCTTTTAGTATTGGATCCGATCGTTTCGCAAAATATCGCACGACAAAAAGTAGGTATAGTTATCATGACAGCCCTACACATGGTGTAAATAAGAGACTGATTGTGTCGTTAGTCATTGATAAGATCAACTAATATTGAGTTTTTACACACGTCTGAAATTTTTGTACGTGTTTTTTTTCGTATTTGTCATCCGTTTCCTATCAAAATGCTTGTTACAGATGCAAAAACACAGAAAATCGAACCTGGTCAGATTTTTTATTTTTATTTTGGACAAACATTTTGTAGTCAGTGTGTAAACATGATTGGCACAACGTGAGGTCTTATTTGTTTTTTAGCGTGCGAAGATTATGGGCGAGAAATTCAGACTGTGCAATGACTTTAAGTTGTGCTATAATTGGAGCCCATTGCTTGTTTCTCTACATAATCCCAAAATTTGAAGAAAAGTTTTGTATTGTTACGTTTTTTTCGTCTAATGGGACCGAACGTCCACTCTTTCGGAAGTGACATTCGCAAGAGTTAAAATGTGCGAGTGAAACCGCAAAATTTTTCCACTGTCTTTGTCACTTTTTCACCCGTGGTGAGTTTGCATCCCTGAACAATGCAGCTGGCGTTCCCGCCCTTTTCCGAATAAATAATTAATGCAAATGCAGATAGACGCACTTTCCCAGGAGCATCTTTGACTTTCTCTTTCACCTGCAGTCAGGCGCCGCAGCGGGAGCCAAAACCTCACGCACGAGTCTCTCTAGAGATCGCCTGATGTCAAGCCTGAAATAACCTCGCTTGTTTAGAGCTTAAAGCGTGTCACGGTTACCCATAATCCTTTGGTGATACTTATCTCCCACACAAATGTGACTGCGTGCGAGTCCCTTGAGATATTAATACTAAAACAAATGCGGTGAGTAAAATATGTATGACTGCGCAGTACAGATTCTGACATGACAGAGAATTTAAGAGACTGCAACCCACGTTTTTTTATCTTGAATAATGCTAGCTTCTCTTCCCATTTACTTCTTCACAATAGGCAGTGTTAAGATATTAAAGACCACCAAAAACATGTTGGCAATTATTTGAGTCATTTTAGGCAAATAATAATCATTCAATTTAATGAAATTCAATTTTTTTTTTAGTAGTTTTAATCAGGAATATCAGTTTAATACTTAAAATTTAGTGTGATTTTAATGTTAAAAATATTTAAAAAAAACTTAAAATACTATGGGATCTCTTTTTGCATTGTTTATTTTTCTAATTAATCATATTTATCAGTGTTTTTTATAATAATTAAATTTTAAGTATGCATTTTCAAGACATTAAAATATAAGTATATTCTTACATAAAAATATTAATTAGCGATTTAGTGATAGTTAGTGATTAATAAGCATATTGTTTAATTACTAGTAAAATTACAGTGTTTTTACATATTTTATATAATATTATTATTTTTATTAGATTTATGTATTATGCATGTATTATGTATATTTAAATATTTTATTATTTAATAATTTATTTAAATTGTTACTTATTGATGACTTAATTTTTTATACAGATTTAGGTATTAGTTTTATTTACATTTTGTAGTTTTACAAAGTTATATTTCAATACTCTTTTTATTGCTTTATGGAATCATATTTTGATCATTTTTAGGACTGTCAATTTCTTCATAACCTTCATAATTGTTATAATATTTTATTAGTATTTTGCATTAAAATAAAATATAGTTAATTCATGTAATTTAGTTTACATAATATGTGTGTGTGTACTGTGTATATTATACAGTATATATCTTGAAAATATTTATATGTAATTTACATGTTTATGTTTATTTTAATATAATTTATATTATATATAAATATATTTAATATGTATTTTTTAATAAATATATACATGCAGGCATGTGTATTTATATATTTATATACAGTACAATGTGAAAATAATATTATTAATATTTATTACTATTAATTATTTAATGTACAATATTTTAATTAACATTTATTAAAATGTTACTTATTAATACATAAAAAAATACAATTATGGAATATTGTTAAAATATTATGAAATATTAAATAATAAAATATTTGACACAAAATGTGTAAAATATTATGTTTTTTTCTGGGTTGTTTTTCTCTCAGATCTTGGTGCACCTGGGTCTGCTGACGAAGGAGTCTGGTTTTAAGATAGCGGAGAATGCGTTCAGCGGCGGTCCTCTGGGCGAGCTGGTTCAGTGGAGTGACCTGATCACCACGCTCTATCTGCTCGGACACGACATCCGCATCTCAGCGTCCCTCGCCGAGCTCAAGGAGTGAGTCTCCAACTCTGTCCTCAATCCTTCATTCAGGTCCATTCAGTGTCATTTAATTGAATTCTGTCTCCAGGATCATGAAGAAGGTCATGGGCAACAAGTCCAGCTGCCCTACGAAGGGTGATAAAATTGTGGAGCTGATCTACATAGACATCGTGGGTCTGGCTCAGTTCAAGAAGACTCTGGGCCCGTCCTGGGTCCATTATCAGTGAGTTATTTTGTGCTTTAGTATGAAGTATTTTCTTCTGGCTAAGGAACGCGGCGCTCTGCCATTATTGACCGCGTAAGCCGTTTGAAATGAGTCTGAACCTGATCTCTTGATTTTATCTCCGTCTTCAGACACTGAGACAGACTCTCCTCGAGGTCGATCTCATCCACACCGCGCCGCTGTGAATCCGAGCTGTTATTCCAGCTTGGATTGAGCTTATCGAGTAATCAGGGTCGTTTGACCTGATGTGATCCGTTACCTGATACCAAACACAATCGTTTGCTAATGGATAACTTCCTCTAGTGTTAGAAACGGACTTCACTGTAGTCACATTTATAACATCTGTGTATAAAGTATTCAAATTCTTAATTTTTTTTTAAATAAACCACATTTTTTCCATCTAAAGTAAAGTTTTCATCAAATTTCGCAAGCCAAAATCCTGATGATGATGATGATAAAAACAACAACAATAATACTTATTATTATTATTATTATTATTACTAGTTTTATTGTTGTTGTTGTTGTTGTTATTCAAAACAATATTAGCAGTAGTAGTAATATTAATTATTTTACTATTTAAGTAATTTGACAATAATCATAATGATAATAATTATTATTGTTATCAGTAACAATGCTGTTATTATTAGTAGTAGCAGTAGTAGTAATATTTATATTTTGATAATATCATAAGTTAAGTAATTAATTTAATTTGTTAATTTATTAAAGTTTTATTTATGTGATGATTATTATTATTAATAGCAAAATTATTAGTAGTAGTAATATTAATTATTTTAATAAAAATAATTTAATAATAATAATAATTATGATTGCAATATTATTGTTATTATTACTATTGTTCGTATTATTATTCAATTTTCACTTTAAGTAACTGTAATTTGAGTTTCACAAAAAAATTTGCTTAATTCTCATGAAAAAAAACACACAAAGTTATTATTATTAGTAATAAAAGTATTTGTAGTAATATTATTTCATTATTTCATATTTTTCTTGTATTAGTGGTTGTTTCACCATAAACCACAAGAAAGATATTGTATTACAGTACTTAAATTATATATTTTAATTTAAACATTGTTTTACAGATTTAAGATTAAATCTTAAATTTTATAATAAAATAAGAAAAAGGTTTTAAAAATTAAAAATGCGCTTGTCCTAAAATACAATGCAGATTATAATTCTTATTGTTATTATTTCTATTAATCTTATATTGTGTTTTTGTCTTTCTTCTTTAAAAAATAAACATCTTAAAAATGGAAAAAAATAGTTAGGTGTATTTTATAAATACATACACATCTATACAAAAACACTATGTAGTATTAAAATATTTTATATATTTATGTTTTGATTTTAGAAATATTATTATTATTATAAGCTTATTTTTTCAGTGTACAGTCATCAGCGCTCTGTAGATGGTTTGTGCTGTTCTTTCAGGTGCATGCTGAGGGTCCTGGACTCATTTGGGACGGAGCCGGAGTTTAACCACGCCCACTACGCCCAGTCGAAAGGGCACAAAACTCCGTGGGGCAAGTGGAACCTGAACCCCCAGCAGTTCAACACCATGTTTCGTAAGTCTACATGACAGAGGCTTTTTGTATGTGTGTTTAACCTTTGCCGTTCTACCCTTTGGACATGGAAACTTTATCTGGGCCGCGTCGGGGTTCTGGGGGTTTGGGTGGCGTCTCCGATCAGCTCGGGCTCTGAATAGCTCTTTTGTTTACCAACAGACTTTGACATTCTCATAAAACATGCGGCTTTCCATGCAGAACTGCTCTTATTTCTGATCGAGCCTCTGAAATCACTTTCTCTGAGGTGTGGCTCGAACACACACACATTTTATATTTATATTTATATTTACATTTTATTCATTGTTTTAATTTAAAAAAGACATAAAATGTCATGTTATAATAAACATGTAAGAAAAATATTTAAAATAAGAATAAGAATAATAAGAAGCTAATATTAATGTTGTATTAGTTTTTTATTTATTTATTTTTGTATTTCAATTTTGTTTTAAAACTACAATCAGTACAATCAAAAAAGTACATCAAAAGTGACACGTTTTTGTTGGAAATGTGTCTAATTTTCATCTGAAAAAATGCCCAAATGCAGATTATGATAAAGATGATGATTATTTTTACTACTGTTATTGTTACTGCATAACTTATTTTTATGACATGTGTGCATGCATGCATGTGTACAGTTCTGTGTGTGTGTGTGTGTGTGTGTGTGTGTGTGTGTCTGTACATGCACGTGTGTGTGTGCTCAGTTCTGTGTGTGTGTGTGCGGTTCTGTGTGTGTGTGTGTGTCTGCATGCATGTGTGTTTGTGTACGGTTCTGTGCGTTTGTGTCTGTGCATGCACGTGTGTGCTCAATTCTGTGTGTGTGTGTGTGTGTGTGTGTGTAGTTCTGTGCATGTGTGTCTGTGCATGCACGTCTGTGCTCAGTTTTGTGTGTGTGTGTGTGTGCGGTTCTGTGGCTGTGTGTGTGTACATGCATGCACATGTGTGTGTGCTCAGTTCTGTGTGTCTGTGCATGCATGTGTGTGTGGTTCTGTGTGTGTGTGTCTGCATGCACGTGTGTGCTCAGTTCTGTGTTTGTGTGTCTGTGCATGTACGTGTGCTCAGTTCTGTATGTGCGTGTGTGTGCGTGCGGTTCTGTGCGTGTGTGTCTGCATGCACATGTGTGCTCAGTTTTGTGTGTGCAGTTCTGTGTGTGTGTGTGTCTGTGCATGCATGTGTGTGTGGTTCTGTGTGTGTGTGTGTGTGTCTGCATGCACATGTGTGCTCAGTTCTGTGTGTGTGTGTCTGTGCATGTCCGTGTGCTCAGTTCTGTGTGTGTGTGTGTGTGTGTGTGGTGTTGTGTATCTGGTCTCCTGGAGACTGATTCAGAGCAGGAGTGTGTAACTGACCTCTCCGTGTGTCGCGGGTGTCTGTGAGAACATGAGCTCTGACAGCAGACCAACACACACTTTCCTGTCCGTCCGTTAACACACTCACCAACACACAGGCCTTCTCTTCAGATGTTGCGAGCGGTTGCATCAGATGCAAGCCCACGTGTGTGTGTGTGCCCTCTGTTCTTAACACTGCCAATCAAAGCCCTTTATCCCGCCGTCCAACAATGCACTGCGGTATCTGATAACCATCGCACCGCTCTCATATATTGTGTGTATGACAGGACCGAATGACGTGCCCCTGTTTCTTTATGGCTTAACGTCCGTCCCGAAGTTGCTATTGTTCGCGACGCTTCCCACACGTATCAGATGCGCGAATAGACGAGACAGGAAGTCGCTTGCTGTCAGTACAACATCGGTTTCCATTTGATTTCTGTCTGCTGGGCGAAGATGACGTCATTGCAGCCATTTCGAGTTTGGTGGAAAGTTTTCTCGGGCAAAACCGCGACTGAAAAGTCACGCATGCACTCACTTGCTTGTAAACAGACGGCATGGCTGACAATTTCACACACACACACACACACTCTGAAACAGGGTTCAGAGTCATGCAAACTAACCAACTTCCTGTCTTTTGCATGGCACTTCCTTGCCACACACTGACGGAGCAAAGTTGCTTGTTCTTTCATCTAGGTTTTCGGATTGCTTTCATAAAGGAGAGTAAAACACCCTGAGGATGCTGAGAGGAGTGTGTGCAACAGATCTATAAATATTAACGTGTTTATGCATTGATATGAATTATTAAAGTCAGTCAGTAGAAGGGTCAGTCTGTGTCGCGTTTCATAAAATACTTCTCCTTTAGTGCTCCTGTAATTAAGAGCTTCTGGCGCAGGCTGGTTTTTCACAGGCATCTGGTTAAGCTGTTGAATTATTAATTGTGAGGACAGAGTTTGCCAAATGGCGAAATGATAAGTGATACGTGGATATGGATAAAAATACATCGTAATATTTGCGAAATTATATAAATTACAATGTAGTAGATAAATAGTAATTTAATGTTTTATATTATAATAATTATTATTTTATATGCATGGATATATATATATATATATATATGGAGAGAGAGGTGTGTGTGTGTGTGTGTTTATTGATGTGTATATATAATTATTGTTGTTATTATTAAATTATGTGTTGATTACATTGTCTTCATATGGACAAAATATATTTTCTTTAAAAAAAATAAAAAATCTTCAAAATTACTCGCATATATTTTTTATGGATTTAAAAAATAACAGTCTAATTAAAGTATAATTATTATTATACATTATTAGTTTTAATATTAAATATATGTAAATAATAATATAGACAAAATATCATAAGTGTGGGTGTTATTCACATATTATTATTATTATTGCACTTTTATAATTCACATTTAATGATTATTATAAAACCTATGTACAAAATAAAGTAAAAAGTAACAAAAATATGAAATTAATAATCCATTAAAAATCCATTTTTAATCTGTTGTTAATTCCAAATCCAGCACACTTTGTTGAGTTCATTCAGTTTTCATGTAAGAATAAAGCTTTGTCCTTCAGAAACTAATCCGCACTTAAACAAAGCACATTAGTGTGTGTGAAACTCAAGGATAAGATGTCTATCAAAGATGAAAGCCGCTGCAGTATTGAGAGAAGTCCAAGTGTGTGTGTGTAATACGCTGAGGTTTCATTATTTTCCACTCCTCTATTTAATAAGGAACTCCGTCTCAGACACAAACTCCCACATTTCTGCTAATTACTGATAACATCTCGGTGACGGCACATGCGAACTGTGTAACGTTTCTCCTCCGCATTACTGCGTCTCATTGCTGCGTAATGTTGCGTGACGCTTCTGAAGAGCGACGGGTGCGTTTGTGAGGTTTAGACACGTCTTTCACAACTTAATCACAGACCTCTTCCTCTTTTTCTGTGCAAAAACCTCAGAAAAGGAAGTTCGAAAATAGTCTACAACTTTATGAAATGAAAATTGGAATTCAAAAAAAGAATGGCAGGTTTTCATTCACATGGTGTGTGTGCATGTTTATGTGGTTTGTGAGGACACATATATGTATAATGACATGGGTATTACAATATGAAGGTGATTTATGAGGACATTTTCAGTGTCCCAGTAATTCAAAAGGCTTAAAAAACACACTTAATTGTGTAACTGCACACAGTGTAGGTTTAGGTGTAGGGTCAGTGTAGGGCAATACCACATACAGTTTGTACAGTATAAAAACCATTACCCCATAAATCACAAAAACCAACATGAGTGTATGTGTGTGTGTGTATGTGTGTGTTCTCACAGAAGCATGTTTGGGCTATTTACAGTATCTATAGAGAGAAGGAGAGCAAGAGGTCTGTATTCCATTTAAACCCCATTTATGGTTTCTGCAAAATTGCGCAAATTGCATTATGGGCCACCTGGGTTCTGAATTTCATCCTGCACTCTCATTGAAATTGACGGGTAACCGTGACAACAGCTCCAGCTGCTCCCTCAGACAATAACCACAGACCGTACACACACACATATATGAATGCGTTTGAGGTGCATGTGTATAAATAAGAAATCTTAACCTCCGGATTGAATATTGCGGACAGATGGCATTCAGGTGTATCTCTGCCAAGCCTTGTTACCCTGGTGACCTCTTGGACTACCGTTGTCATGGTAACAGCTCCTCGCTTGGCAACGTGGACACCCACACAGATCTTTCTTGTACATGATCAATCTGAACCTCTTCCTTCTGGCGCTCCGGTCCTGATGTGCCGTGCTAGATCAGATTTTCCTGCCTTTTAAGAAATTATTATATTTAGAATTTAAGAAGTCAGTTCTGAAAATCTTCTATTGTTGTGTTATTTGTTTTTGTGTGTATATTCGTTTGGTAAATAATGTTATTTTATAGAAATTTCTTTATATATGCCTTAAATGTTTAAATCTACAAAAAAGGAGGATGTGGTCACATGATGTGAGGTCATTTGTCAAAATGTATTAATATTAGGGCTGTCAAAGGATTAAAATTTTTTATTAAATTAATCAGGATTTTCAGTGGATTAATCATGATTAATCACTATTTGAAACTACACCTGGATCCTAACCATTTTTTTTCCTGAAATACATACCAAAAGATAAATAACAGAACAGAAAATAATAAACGTTAACGTGTTATTTTTGACAGCCCTAATTAGTATAAAATATTTTTGTATATATAAAAAACTTGGCCAACAAAGTTTGTAAATGAATACATTTTATGAATGAAAATAAGTCCTATACATGTAATACGTCCTAAAAATCTAAGAACTTATATATATGAATATAGATATATTTTTATGTAACTTTTTAAAGAAGAACCTTTTTTGGCAAACAAATGCTGTAATATAAAATAAATTTACAATATTAAAAAAAAAATTTGCTCTGACATTTTTTTTGTAAGTTTTTTTTAGTGCCGTTAAACGATTTATCGCAATTAATCACATTTAAAATATACGTTTTTGTTTACACACATATGTTTGTGTGTTTACTGTGTATATTTATTATGTATTCATAAAACACGTAAATGCATGTGTATATATTTAAGAAAAATATTTTACGTTTTTATATTAATAGAATTTGATTATAAATATATACATGTCAATATCTTTTTTAAATATATGTGTGTTTTTATATATATATATACATACATTATAAATACACTCAGTACACACACATA
>JAUMHR010000082.1:3341513-3363207 GCA_032361145.1 Enteromius fasciolatus
AATATCTTTTTTAAATATATGTGTGTTTTTATATATATATATACATACATTATAAATACACTCAGTACACACACATATATTATGTAAACAAAACTTTTATTTTGAATGATCGTGATTAATAATTGTGACAGCACACTCTTTACATGCTTAAATGTAGACGTTTTTATTCGATCTTTTAATTAAAAGCTAAAAACTTTATTAGTTTATGAAAGTTAATTACTGAAAAAGTAAAAACCAATGTACAGATAAAATATATATGTGCAACTTTTAAAATGTGACACTTTTCCCCAGCCTGACATTTATTAAAAATACTTGACTTAAGTAATGACTTAAGTACTTGACTTAATACTTTTTAATAAAAATTTACTTTTACCTTGTAGTATGCTATTTTTAAATTATTAGTTTTTTATGGTTATTAACCCTAGTTACAGTACATAATCCTGCTTATTCAAGGTAAATAAATCAATAAATAAATGCATATAACATATTGATTTAGTATTGATATTGATATTGCACTTGTGAGAATTCTGAGACGTTTTTTTCTTTCACATATTACTCTTTAAATCGCTTCTCATATGTTGGTAAAATCCATGCTTTATTATTATATCCCACTTTAACTTCTCATGTTTGTGTTGATTGGCTCGTCTGATTGGCTGTTGTGTTTGCCCCGCAGCTCACACTCCAGATAACAGCTTCCTGGGCTTCGTGGTGGAGCAGCACCTGAACGCCAGCGACGTCAAGCACATCGACGACATCAAGCGACAAAACCAGTCGCTGGTTTACGGCAAGGTGGACAACTTCTGGAAAGTGAGTTCCCTTCCAATGTTTCTTTGGCTGTTTACACATGAAGCCGTGTTGTGTTTATATGCAAGATTGTTTCGCCGAGTTTGAGCGCCAACAAAAGTGTTTTCATTTCGGCTGCGATGACTTCATCTTTCCCCACCACAAGGCCACGGCCAGTTCCTCCGTTTAGATGTTCCTGCAAAGAACGTTTCGCCCATCTGGAGCTGGATTGTCCAGCGTGATGAGATACGCAGATGAAAAACTACTCACTCACCGTCCAGAACCTCTAATCCCACACGCTTTTCCCCAGAAGGGACGTTATTCTCAATCTTTTTCTCCGATGTTCTTTTGGAAAAGTTTGCGTGTTTTTGGCGAACAATGTGGGATCCAGAGTCTTTTTACAAGATAAAAAGATTTTTCCTGCACTCATAGACTTGAACCAAAAGATCTGACGTGAAGTATGCCAATATGAAAAGGTTCAAAATCGCAAAAGAGCTAAATTACGTTAAAATGTTGCGATAATATGTCTGTGTGTTTGCGACAAATAACGTGAGATTAATTTTTTTTTCTTGATCTTTGTGACATTAAATAAGAATTTCCATGTGAAGTTAGCCAGTATCTAGTAGTTAGCTAATCGCAAAAGAAATCGTTTACATATCTTAAAGGTACAGTAACAATAACAGCCAGTAAAATAACAGTAGTTTTCAAAAGAGTTTGTGTATTTTTTGACGAAACAACGTGAGTTTATTATTATTTTTTGCACAAATATCGCAAACAGAGCTTATTTACATATCGCAAATATATACTGTATGTAAAAAAACATCCCGTTTTATTCTAAAATTTAGCACAACGGTTGCAAAAATACAAATTCGTTTACATCAGCATGTTATTCCTGTATAACATCAGGAAAGTTTTCACTGATGAGCTGCGCAAAATCACGCTGATAATGAACACAGATTTGTGCAGCTCGTCAGTGAACGTAAAGGAATTTACCACTGTTTACAGAACCGGCTTTACTTACAAGATGCTTATTACATATAACGCGATGATTATCGTGCAGCCCTATTTTTTTTCTCAGCATGAGTCGTGTTAAGAATAATGGGATAGTTCTAGCTGACAGCACACAGAGGTTGGCTAATCACAAAGGAGCTCATTTGCATATCTTAAAGGTACATTAACAAAAACAGCCCATTTATTTTTAAGGTTCAGCAAGGGATTGCGATATTACATTTGCGCATAGATTGCGGGATAAAAAGAGAGAAATCATTAAGTATTTTTTTTGTTGCTCATTTTGACATGAAACTAAATTTCATGTGAACTTTGCTGCACGCAGTTCTTAGCTAATCGCAGCAGAGCTCATGTGCATACAGTATCTTAAAGGTACAGTACATTCTATTTCATTCACAAATGCATAATAGATGCATTTACTTGTCATTTTTTTTTGCATTTATACATAAAAATAATGTATTTTTCAACAATAATTTTAAGAAGCTGATAAGCATTTTTGGTTTACAATGAGTTAGAAGAAGTCATTATGGATACAATTTGTATTGTTCTGTTCGATATTAAATGAAAGTTTGCACATAGTTTGCCAGTATGTCCTGAGCTCATTTAAAACATTTTTAAAGGTATAGTACCAGAAAAAACATTTTGTTCTTAGGTTCAAAAGTGTTACAATAGACAATGAAAAGAGTTATGTTAAGGATAATTGGATTTTTTTTCTTGCTCAGTTAGATGACGGCAACAGAGTTTGGCACATTTCTGTTTCTTAAAGGTACAGTACCAAAAACAGCTCGTTTAGTTCTATGGATCAGAAAAGGTTAATACTAAATATTGATGCATTTATGACAAACATTACAGTTAACCTCCGGCAAACTTAGCACATTTGTGACGCACAACTAGTAATAACAAACATATAGAAAATACATAGTTATCCTTAAGGGATGAATTTTATTAAAAACAGAATATTTTTCTTGCTCTGTTGGACTTGAAACAAAAGTTTGCATGTGAAGTTTGATAGAACTCGGAGGTTGGCTAATCGCAATAATGCTAATTTGCATAATCTAAACATACAGTAACAAAAACAGGCCGTTTAATTGTAAGGTTCAGCCCAAGGGCTGCGAAAGATGGATTGATTCACAGAGACACTGCATTTGCAATTAACCTCAAGGAACGTTTGTGCATTTGTGACGCACGCCGTGGGATAAGAAGACGCAAAACACACAAAATTTGCCAGTTCGCAGAGGTTAGCAAATTGCAATGAGCTCATTTCCATCTCTTAAAGGTACAGTAGCCAAAATAAAAGTCCAGTTTAATTCTCAGGATCGGAAAGAGGTTGTGAAAGATGGATGCGATTACGGCGACAGCACATTCTCATTTAACCTCATGCCATTTTACTGATGCCGTCCTTCACCCAGCGATAAAGAGACTCCTGCTATTTCACAGCCTCTCAAGAACTGGTTTCCATGGAAACAAACTTGAACATAGACCCTGAATCTCTGTGTGTGTGTGTGTGTGTGTGTGTGTGTGTGTGTCGTCTAGAGATCAGAGGATATGTGTATAGGCTTTTGAAATGCAAATAAAGTCTTGGCTGCATGAATGCACACAAATACCTTCATCGCGTTATTAGTGCTACGAGTTCACATTTATTTTCTGTCTCAAACACAGATGCTTTTATGTAACTGGTTTGACTTCCTTAAACACACATAAACGTGTATATTAAGGCCTGAATTATGCTTTGCGTTACACTGATCACTCAAACAATGCATGTTCTTGCACTTTGTAGCTGCAGTGTTAGCATGCTGGGTTGGCATTTCCTGCTCATATCTCCCATAATCTTATCACTGTGTGTGTGTGTGTGTTAGTCGATAAAACAAGGAACTAATTGAGATTAAACAAGGAGATCATTGATATTCTGTTTGATAGTGTGTGTGTGTTCTGAGATAACTCAGTCTGGATTCTAGATTCACATTTAAGTATTATAATAAAGAAGGTAAATGATTTATTTTAAAATATTACATTTGTAATTAACTAGTATTAGTAGTTTGTTAATTCAGAAATTTCCCATAAATCTATGTATTATTAATCTTTTTAATTTGATTGTAATTGTTTTCTTTATTTATTGTAAATGATACATTTATTTTTTTAATTATTCTATAACCGTATTCAATGTTATTTGTGTTTGTGTGTGTAATCAATTATCAAAATCTATACACACACAAACATCAAATTAAAATCTAAACTACTTGTTAGTGTTAATGTTTAGTTATTAAATTATGTATAGTCAGTATGGAACATATCATTTTGTTTTTATTAAATTGAATTAGAAACATACATAACTTGCTGTGTTTATATATTTTACATATCCATTTGTAATATTACAATTATATACACACACATAATCAAGTATATTTAATTTTGTTTTAATTTTTTCATAAAATCAATATAAAATGTGTGCTTTATTTAAATATATTAGAAAAAATGCTCATAATTTTTTTACGTTGTTAATGTTTTATTTATTTATTTTGGTGATAACGGTTTATTGGTAATGATGGTTTTATCATATTTTATGACTAAGCTTCCATGCTCACATTGTTGTTGAGACACACACACGCGCACACACACACACACACACACACACACACAGAGTTTTATTTCTTTTTGCATCCTCTGACAGGAAGTGGGCGTCTTTGTGTTCTTGGAGTGTTTGTAAAGAAAAAGCTTGATCTGGTGCTTTTGCCCCAGAGTCCCGCTGGACTGTTCCTGTCTGAAACAAGTTCACCCTGAGAGCGCAAAAATCCATGTTTTGTTTGTGTTTTAAGCTTCCTGGGGTTTTTTGGCTCCAGTCACACAAATCTGTTAGCAGAATGTCTCAATATGATTCAGATTATCTGAACACATCAACTTGAGACAAAATATCACGGCAGATATCTGAAGTTCATGACTTCAAATATGATGATGTAGTATAATTAAGACTTATTTACATTTATGAAAAAAAATGTTGTGTTGTTATTATGAACAGTAATATTTTAACATTTGATCTTTTTCTTCTTCTACTTCTCTTCCTCGTCTTTTTTCTGTTCCTCCTTTTGCTCCTCTTTCTCCTCACATTGCATGAACATTTGCAGTATGTGTAACAGTATAGTGTAATATCCATGTAATATTTTATATAATTATTGTTATTATTCATGTTATTATTATGGTTGATCATTTTTATTGGATCATTTTCTACTCCAATTATTTTATGTAATATACAATAACTTGATATAATAATAAATAATTAGTAATTTTATAAATATAACAAATAAATAATTTAAATATTATTTACAATATTTGTTATTTGTTTTGTTAACAGTATTATATATGATCATTTTGTATCAGTAATCTTAAGATTATTTTAAATCTATTAAGACAATTAGAAAAAAAATAATTATGCATACTAAAACAAACTGATCATGATTAAAAATGATTATCTAAAAATTAATAAAATGTACAATTAGAATTATATAATACAAATAAATATTAGAATTTATTTATAGTAATAGTAAACTATTTTTATGAGTATTTATTTTACAAACTGTATTTTGATTATATTCTGATTTGTAAAAAATAATAATTTGTCCCCACCATCATGATTTTGCTTATTTTCTTATATTATAAATTAATATTATACTTAATATTTACTACCATATTATTATTAATATTATTGTTTAGTATTTATATAAGTATTTATATAAAAATGTAAAAATATATTTAAAAAAATTATAATACAAATTAATAAATATTACAATCAGTTTTTATTTATTTAAAGTAATATTATATAAATATTCATTTTAAGAATACTAAAGTATAACTGTAAAATGATTAAAATTCTGAGTTCAAACAGATTAAGCCCCGCCCACATGGTCTTGCTTACATCAGCAGAATCCAATAACGGTTTCCAAGCGCAACAACATAACGTGCCTTTATCTGTGTTTCAGGATAAGAAGAAATACCTGGACATCATTCACTCGTACATGGAGGTGCACGGCACGGTCCACGGCACGAGTACGGTCCACCTGCCGGCCTACGTGAAGAACCACGGGATCCTGAGCGGACGAGACCTGCAGTTCCTGCTGCGAGAGACCAAGGTCTGCTCCACAAACACCATGAGCTTGTGCTCAACATTTCTGCCAGACTTGAGCAGGGTCTGTGAAGTGACATCACTAGTGTCTCGCTTCAGTTTTGAGTTTGTAGCTTTGTGCGTGCTTGAAACTTAAACGTGTGAAGCTGTACTTGCACAATGATCTTCGTGGCTTTGTGGCTCTCACCTGCCATGAAACGTAACCACGAGAGAGGAAGCGTTAAACTTCCCTGTTGTTTCAACTTCGTGCAAACGTCTGGAGACAGAGCGAGGCCGCTTCATATATGTACAGAGCGTGTCGTCCGACTCATTTACAAATAAACAAAGTCACTCGGAAGCTCATCAGACAGGCAAATGTTCTCTGAACTCACCTGCTTCTTAAAGATGTCTCAATCGTTTTCTCTATAAGCCTGCTTGTGTTCAGTACCTCTCTGCTGCCTCCTGCTGGAAAACCATAGAAGTTCAACCACTGAAGCTTTCTTTACTTTTTATGCACAGTAGTTATTTATATTTGATATTTAATAAAATATATCATTTGTATTTCTTAATGCATATACATTTTAACATTAATATTATAACATTGATAATATTGATAATATATAATATTGTATATATATATATATATATATATGTATAATTTTAAAAGATATAATTTGTCATAATGTTATTATAAAATAATTAAACAATTCGTTTTAAACAGTAAAGTAATTTTTGTTAATTATTTTAGTATTTATATATTATAGTGTAGATATATATTATAAAATATTTAATATATATATTATATATTTTATAAATAATATAGATAGATTATATAATAAATACTCTCTCTCACTCTCTATACATGTATATTATAAAAAATTTTAATATATAATTTGTCATAATATTATAAGAAAAAGTTATTACAAAGCAAAATAATTTCCAATAATAAAATAATTTATAGATCTATTAATTTTTATATTCATAGCTTTATTGCATATTATTATTTACACACACACACACACACACGTTGTTTGTGTAATTTATCTTTTGAAAAAATGTAATTCAAATAATTTATAGATCTAATAATTTTATACTATACTAGCTTATACTAATTGCATATTATTATTATTATTAACATATACAGGTAATAACTAAGTGTTGTATTAATATTATTAGCATTATTGTACATATATTTGCATATTAATAGTAATAATAGTATAGAATAATAGTAATATTATACATTATTATTATTATTAAAATACGTTATAACTTAGACTATCACTTGCTAAATGCATACAGTGTGAATAATTTTATTTTTATTTATTGTATGTATTTAATTAAGAATACTAAAGTATTGCAGTCCTGTTAAGCTCTTTTGTGAAGTTAATGAGGTTAAACTAATGTTATTTATAAATGAAACGGTATGATCTGTCACTGCATTGTGAGTGTGTGTGTGTGGTCATCTGTCCGGCGGTGCACAGACGGCTCTTTGTGTGTGCTCTGAAGCTGACAGCCCGGAGCGGCACACTTCACAAACACATGACTGTGGGCCGCTGGCCGCATGGAGACATTTGCTCAGCACAGACTGCATGCTTTTATTGTGATTGTTGCTCTCCTTCTCACTGTTGATTGTTACTGGAGCGGGCGACTGCAGCTGTGTAAAGCTGAGTTTATTGCAGGTAAATTTGCTCTGGGAATCAGCCGTCAGTGGATGTTTGATGATTTCTCCACGAGCTCGTTGAAAGAGTCTCAGGAATCAACTGCATACATCTATCGGCCTAAAAATACCCCCAGATGAGGTTTAGAGATGCAAATCAGGCCAAACATTCAGCCAGTGTTTGTTTGTTTGGGTCTAAATTTCCTGTAAATAGCACATAATGGTGTTTGTGTTCTCAGGAGTGTGTGTGTGTGTGTGGTGTGAACTGGTGCTGGTATTTTCCACATTTAACATCACTGTTCTAGTTACATACATAGAGTTATGTATTTAAGCCTATTTAGTGCAGAACATAAATACAATATCAAAATATGAATATTTTGTTACATTATGAACAGTAATATTTTACGCTTTTTTTGGTTGAAGTGAATTATATATATATATATATGAAAACAAAATCAATATTTTTTAATATTTTAATATATCGTTTGTAAAAACTGAAAACTTTTTATTTATATTTATTTTATTTTGTATTTATTTTTTAATTTTTTTTAAATGTTCAAAAAGCATGTTTGTTTGTTTTTTGTACATTACAATTAATCTGTATTTTATTTTGACTAGATTAAAAGAATAACAAAAAAATACAATAACAATAAAAACATGATTTTGAATAAACTGAATTATCTATTTTTGCAAATAAACTCATCCAGTGAGAAACGTTCCGCGGTGCAAAAGTAAGTGTGATTAAAATGCGTAAAAAAAAAATGTACGCATTATTTTTGTGAAATTAATTAATCTAAATTAACGCATTAAAGTCCCGGCTCTTATATATTTATATAACGATATTTTATTACATAAATGCAATAAAAAAATATTTAAATTATTAAATCAAAATATTGGTATTTTATTTTTAATGAATAACAATTTGTATGGTAATAATAATAATATTTTAAAATAAATATTCAATGCAGACTTGGGCTTATTTTACTTGTAATTATAATTATACTTTGTTACAGAATATGAATACAATATCAATATTTTAATACCGTCTTGTATTAATAGAAGTGTTTATGTAAGCTTAAGTTATTTATTATAAATAAATAACTTTAGATAAAAATCATTTTAAAATTTTAATAAATAATTTCAGTAACATTTGTTTTATTAAAATGCATTATTATACATTTTTGTATTATTTCAAATGTATTTAAACTTTTTATTTACAAACTATTTAATCTTTTTATATGGTTATGTTATAAATAATAAATTGTATATTAAAAGAAGTGAATTGTATTGTTTTAATTTTCTTAATATTTTTGCTGTAATATGCTCATGTGTTATTATACATGTCGATGATGCCGTTCTCTTTTTGTTCTGCAGCTTTTCGTGGGACTGTCCTTCCCGTACGAGGGCCCCGCCCCTCTGGAGGCCATAGCCAATGGCTGCGCTTTCCTCAACCCGCGCTTCAACCCGCCTAAAAGCAGCAAAAACACAGATTTCTTCAAAGGCAAACCCACCCTCAGAGAGGTACTGCTATGTTTGTTTATTATTATTATTATTTTATGGAGAGTTTTGGTGCTCAGAATCGCTCATCTCTGATGTTTGTGTGACCTCTGACCCCAGCTGACCTCCCAGCACCCTTACGCTGAGGTTTACATCGGACGGCCACACGTCTGGACCGTCAACATCGAGGATCCCGCTGAGGTGGAGAACGCCATTAAAGCCATCCTCAGTCAGAAGGTACGTGAACTACATCTAACCTCCCGCAGAAAATATTAAACTGCTCATAAATGACTTTGAAGTGAATTCTTTGTTACTTTTAATGAACATAATCTTGTAATATATGTAATTATTTACATAGTACATTATATTTTACTCTAATATAATCTTATAAAGTAAAATATTATATATAATAATAATGCTTTATTATAAATAAGTAACATAAGCATAACATCAGCATATTATTGTTTTGTTTTACAATTGGAATAATACATTATTAATTAAAAATTATGATTATTATAATAATAATAAAGATCATGATGGTGATTTAATATAGAATCGGGCAAAAAAAATATTACTTATAAGACATTAAGATAAAAATATTATTATTAATGATCACAAATGACATTTTTGTGTCTTTCAGAAGTGAAAGTGAGTTCTGTCACTTTTATTCTATGTAATATTTTATTTAACAATAATAATAATAATATCTGTATCTTCAGAAGTAAAAGATAATTCTTATTAGTTTTATATTATATTTTCTATAATAATAAAAGTAATACATTATTATAATAAGAAATAAAATATATTAATCAAATATATTAAATATATTAATAAAAATAAAAAATATATTAATAAAATATATTAATCAAATAATATTTAGTTTTACATTAGGAATAAAAAAAAAATCATGTTTTATATATATATATATATATATAATTGACCTTTTTAACCTCATTGTCACTTGAGACTACAACTAACAAGCTCTGTATTTTTACAGTAAAAAAAAAAGTTAATAAATAATATGAGCCATTTTCTCACCAAGGACTTCCTTTAAAGGAGTTTTGTCAATTTTGAGGCAGTTTGTTAGCCTGGCTTCCGCGACTGTAGAGCTCATAGGAGCTTAGTCTGGCCAAGCTACCTTTAAGGCGGTAACCTGCGTCCATCAGATGCCTCTGTATACTACTGGACGAATCTACAACCAATCAGACCACTCGTTCTGATGACGTATGCATAGTGACTGAACCTGAAGTCACCGTAACCTTCATTAAAGCGGTAGGAAAATGTCTTTACTTGCTTTAATTGCTCCGACAAGAAAACCTGTCATGAAAATTTCTCAAAACAGCTGCAGCAGCAGAGTCGAACGATTGTTGCTGCTCGGTACACACCATGTTTAAAAGCTGGAATGGTCACAGAACTGCTGCGTCATCACGTTTTACACCCGCCTCAGTCGTGGGTGGGATCTGGTTTCTCATTGGTTTCCACTTTTTTGGGAACAGAAATGCTCTAAAACGGCAGCTTGGCCAGACTAACTTTGCTCGCGAACATAATATAGCGTCAAAGGAAGTATGGGCGGACCCAGGCTAGCAATTTGTCTTTAAGTTTGACAAATCTATACAGCACACGTTTACTGTGCTATATATAATAACTACAGAATAACCCAAACCATAAACATAATAAACTTACCTGTTTATCATTTAGTACGTTTTGTCATATCTGAAGAACATACATCTCATAAGTGAAGTTTTCTTGTCATTTGTTTCAGATCGAGCCGTATCTACCGTACGAGTTCACCTGTGAGGGGATGTTACAGCGCGTCCACGCTTTCATCGAGAACCAGGTGTGTGTGTGTGTGTGTGAGATGCCCCCCACTTCACGTGTTCACACAAGACATGATGTCAGACTGACATACCCAAGAACCTGAAAGATTTGCCCTTGCTGAACCTGTGTGTGTGTGCGCGCAGGACTTCTGTCACGGTCAGGTGATGTGGCCTCCTCTCAGCGCCATGCAGGTCAAGTTGGCTCCGGCGGGTAAATCATGTAAGCAGGTGTGTCAGGAGGAGCAGCTGATCTGTGAACCCTCCTTCTTCCAGCACCTCAACAAAGACAAGGATCTGTTCAGGTACCAGCGCTGCACAGCAGAGGGCGCTGCCGCCCTCCACAACCCTCTAGTTCTGCTCGGAATTCAGTCTTTTTTTATTGACTTCTGCTGGGGTGTGGTGGGATTTGCTTTAAACACCATTTATTGGTTTCATATTTGAACTTAAATTTTTTATATATTTAAATAGTTATACTATTTTAATATATATTTATAATACATTAAAAATGTACACGTTAAAATAGAAATTATAGAATTATATGACATATATATTCATTTTCACACACACATTTCAAGTGTTTGTGTGTGTATATATATAATATACACACATTGATATGTATTTTATTATTATTATTATTATCATTAAAATAGGTGTAATTATAAAATATGTATTAAAATACATGTGTGTATGTATTTTAATATATATTTTATTATTATACATGTTACTTACTTAACATTACTTATTTGATGAATGGTTATTATATTATATTATATTATATAAATGAAAATGTTTTTGATCTTTAATATTGTTTTCCTTTATTTTCCATAACAATTTTAATATTTTAAATATACATTTTAATGCTTAATATATAAATTTTATTATACATATCTGTAGTTCATTATAAATATTACTGTTATATTAAGTGTGTAATTTTTCCATTTTCCTTAAAAGCAAAAAATATATATAAATATTTTGATATTTAAATATAAATATTTTAGATATATATTGAGATTTGTGTATATGTATTTTACAGCCAATTAATATTTAAATATAATTATTAAAA
Organism: Enteromius fasciolatus; assembly: GCA_032361145.1. Taxonomy (NCBI): domain Eukaryota; kingdom Metazoa; phylum Chordata; class Actinopteri; order Cypriniformes; family Cyprinidae; genus Enteromius; species Enteromius fasciolatus. The sequence continues at coordinate 3,353,432 of JAUMHR010000082.1, forward strand.
TAAGCATTATTATATCAATACATTATTAACATTATTAGCATTATTATTATGTATGCATTATTTTTGTTTTGTTTTGGGATTTTTTTACCTTGCTTACTGATTGCATATTGTAAAGCACTACACAATACAGTATATATTTGTTTATTCCTACTTTAATTCATAATTTAAAAAATACATGTAACTTAAATAAATGTAATTTTCCATAAATTAAATCATGGTATTATCTTGGTTCATGTCTCAGTTACCACCTGTCTGTAATCAAACATGGCAGCGCCGTGGTTCTGTACTGACTGTCTTTACTGATCTCATGTCCTCAATCGTTCTCTCTCTGGTTTCTCTCCTGCAGGTATGGTGTGGAGTGTAAGACGGTGGAGTCTTCCAGTGACAACGTTGTCCCCGCCTTCAGCGAATCGGCGCAGCATTGCGTATTCCAGTCTGACCTGCTTCTGTTCAGCTGCGCCGGGGCCCATCAGACCCTCACACGCGTCTGTCCCTGCAGAGACTACATGAAAGGACAGGTGGCGCTGTGCAAGGACTGCTTATAACACGCACACTTCGGCACGACCAACCTGGCGGATCATCAGCTGCTGTACTGGACTGTTACATTGCGCAACACGGACAGCGTCAGAGTTGTAACGTGCGGTGATGCGATTAAAGAATTCAGAGTAATCCAACTCTTGTTTTATTCCCATGAACTCACAAGAAAAAAAGAAACGAAAACGCTGGAGTGTGGCAGCTCTCGGCCCACGGCCGAAAAAAAAAACATGGAAAGAGAAGAAAATGATTTTTTTTCTTTTTGCGTGAACTTGAACTAGTTTCAAGCTGACATACTTGAAGTGGATTGCAGGGAATCAGAACTGCACACTGCCCCCTGCTGGCTTGGAGGAAACACTGTACTGACATTTACCGTAATTCTTCATTCTACTGTTTTTTTTTTGTTGTTTTTTTTTCTTCATCCAATATTTCTTCTCTCTCTAAAGGTGACTTTTATCATTGGACCAACTCTGAAAAGCATCTTTGACCATATTGAAGACTTGACGAGTGCGTGTTTATTTGTGTGTGCGAGAGCGCTTGTTGTCGGGGGAAACAAACTTTTGCGAAGAAATCTCTCCGCTTTTACACTGAAACTGGACTTTCCGCGTGCTGGCTTTCGTGAAATGACACGTTCACATGTAAATAGCAGACGCCGAAACGTAAACGCGTGGTCCGCTTTATTCTGCATGGTAGTTTATTTACGAGTTTAATAACAGCACATGCTAACACAGCGAATTTTCGGTGTTGGTCTCAAACCGCGTTATATATCACAGTACTGCACCAGTTAACTGCCAGGTGTAATGTTGTAGTGAAATACACATGTCACAAACCAGCCAGTATAAAACTAGAACGCAAACCACCTGACCAAACTAACCGTTGACTGAATTCAACTAAATCGGGACACTTTTTGCTGTTGCGCAAAAGTGGCCGAGTTTACCTGAATTAACTGTATATCACGGGTTTCAAATGCTCTATATGTGAATAAGGTAAATACCAATCACGGATATTTCTTTAAAAGTTTATCTTTATTTGTATGAAAAAGATAGATATATCTGTATAAAAACAAAGTGTACATTACTAGGAAAAAAAAACTTTTTTCTTTTTATATTTTGTGTTGAAAACGCAAATTGGCCTTGTTCTTTCCTCTCGCTTTAATTTTCTTGAATTTGCCTGCCTATTATCGAAAAAAGTCTAAATTATTAGAGTTACTTGTTTTGGAATGAAAATGCACTATAGCGAAGATTTAACACCAGATATTACGACACTGTACAATTGTTTTAAACTTTGTTTTTTAATTTATTTTGTATACAGATCTTTATCTCTGCCTGTTGATTTTTATGTGACTATTTATAGAAAATTCTTTATAGAGGGAAATATTATTTATCTGACTAATTTAAAGCATTAGCGCGATTGCTTGTCCAGAGTACTGTCTGAAAAAAAAATATATATATATATATATATTTGCGGTGGAATAAAATATGTAGTACATGTAAATGTATTATTAATTTAATACTTGAAAGGATGTGTTTCTGAATACTTTTTTTTGACGTAACACATACTATACTATTTCATACTATGGAAGTCAGTGGCTACGGTTAACAGTTTGGTTACCAATTTATTTTTCTAAATATCTTCAGCAAAGGAAAGAATCTCATGCAGGTTTTAATCAACTTGAGATTTAGCAAAAGATAATAGAATTGTATCCTTTCAATAAAATTTTTGTTAAAACTCCTTAATGTCGGTGTAAAGTGTAAAAATTCAATAAAAAATATTGGAATACTTATTTACAAAATGTAGTTAAATTTAAAAATAAACGAAACATTCATAAAATGTTAAGATTTAGCTGTAAAATGCTATAATAAAAATAGTACAGCATAACATATCGTAATTTCCTTTACTCTCGGTACTCTGGACAAACATCGCAAAAACACAGTTTAATTTCGAAAGCCAGCAAAAACCTCATTTGATGTTTTTATCCAGTGTATGATTTCTGTACACATTTGCACATTTGTAAATATAGATGGGTCTCTTCTAGTTTTCCACTCTAACTTATACGATAGTTTTACGTTTGCGTTTCCGCTCTTTGTCGAAATCTTTACGTTTGTATGTAAAACGAAGGTCTTCAGCCAAGCTATTGTTTCATGTTGTTTCATGATGTGCCTTCTGATGGTTGCTAGAGCTGTCTGGTTTGTTTTCTTTTACGAAATGGCAAGCGCTGGAGGTGAGATGCTAGCTAGCTAAAAGCCGAAATAGTAGTGTAATAGCTGAAATAGGGTCGCTCGACATTTAACGCGAAATAGTCTTGCCAAACGTTTGGTGGTTGTTGACACGCAAAATCACACAATCAAATATGTCTAGATGACTTACCTTTGGTTTACGGTATGAAGGATGCCACCGTTTCGAAAGTGTTTGTGTTCGTACGGCTTAGCTGTAGCTATTTATATTAATGACTGTCAAACTTTTATTGAAAATATTAGATTAGTCGAATATAAAAAATCACGGCCTGTAATTTTACCTAGTAACTACTGCTCATAAATTGGAAATAATTTGGACGAACACCAAATTATGAATGGAACCAATATGTTAATGATGTTCTGGTTTACGTTGCTGTTAAATAATAATTGCTTTTGTTTTGTTTGAAACTGAAACACACATTATTTGTAAACTGTTCAACCTTATTTTGAAGTTGTTATTTTGCTTTGGGGGTGATTTACATTCATTATAATGGATTTTAAGACATTCATGGGAAAAAAAAAAAGAAAACGGACACAGTTTGTTTTTTCAGTAATTTTGAGGAATCAGTAGGATATATCTTTATTTTTCAAATAAACATTTTTCTGTGACAACAGACATTTCTGTGTAAATATACATGTGTACTCCACAGCAACATATTTGTATATATACATTCATGTATCTTATGACATTCAGCCCGGCGTGGATTTACGTCGGCTTTTGTCAGCATTTGTACTTTGAACAATGGTACGAATTCAGGTGTATTAACCAAATAATAGCCCATATCTTATATTCTGGCATAAGTTTTAAAAGGAATAGTTCACCTAAAAATTGCGTCATTCAAGATGTAGACGAGTTTGTTAATTCATAAGAACAGATTTTTAGAAATGTAGCATTACATAACTTATACATCCATTGAAGTGAATGGGTGCCGTCAACATGAGAGTCCAAACAGCTGATAAAAACATCACAATAATACACACCGCTCCAGTCCATCAACTAACATCTTGTAAAGCAAACATCTGTTTGTAAATAACAAATCCAAACTATACTTCAGCTATGAACTGTTAGCATCTGGTTAAAATATGAGTCCTATATCCATAAATATTGCTTACTCTAATGAAAAAGTAATCTCTTCTGAATCAGAATGCACAGATCAAACACTGTTTACAAATCAAAATCGGTTTAAACAAATATGTTGGTGTGAAAAAACAACAGGACATGAACTTTTTCATTAATTTCATAATGGATTTTATATCACCGTAACAATATATGTCACTATATTTTTCCTTTTAAATAAGGTTTTTATGGTATAAAAATTCAGTTTTTTACCAATTGAATAAGAATTAACATCTAATTACAAGAAATACAACAAAAAAACTACTGTAGAACAAATGAATGACAGAAACGCAAGAGGAATATTCGACTGCTGTCACTTTAAGAGCTGCCCATATCCTGTTACACATTTCTCAGATCTTTCCTTTCACACAAAACCTAAATTTCCTGCGATGGTTTGAAGCTAAAACACTTGCTTATCCCTTTATTTATGAACTGGAGTGGTGTAGAATATACTTATTGTCTTAATCAGCTGTTTAGGCGTTAATTACGGCACCCATTCACTTTAATGGAAACACTGTTGAGCAAATGATGACATTTCTCCAAATCTGTTCAGATTTAGAAACAAACTACATCTTGGATGGCCTGAGTGTGAGTAAACGCTCAGCAAGTTTACATTTTTAGGTAAACCACTCTTTTAAGTCCTAACCACGCGTCTATGTGTGGTTTTATAACCCGTGCAAACGGAAGTCCCATTTGCAGGGGTGTGTGCTTGCGTCCAGTCCCTCTAACAAGGGCCCTAGGCATTTAACATGTCAATTAAGAACAGGGCGTTGAATTCGACCACACTCCTGAAAAAAACAGCTTAAGTCATACACGTCTCCAAAAAGCACAAACGTTGCTTTCAACCGACAATCGCACGACGAACTGCCACTGAACGGCACATACGCCATCGGTCTGCTCCACGGAGCCACGATATATTTGCTACATAAAATGCTCAGAAACTCCGCTTTCCCCAAATACACAATAAAACAGCCGAGTTTCGTGGCAAATATTACAACAGTCTAATACTTAGAACATATAACTTCACATCATGAAGGGTCAAGTTTTAAGGCTTTGTTACTGTGCGAGTAACGCTCGTGTGCCGTTTAATAAGTACAAGGTTCACCAAAAGCTCTACGCAAGGCTGGATCAAGCTATAACAAATGAACTTCACAGAGCTTTACAGTTTCAGTGGAACGCAAGCGATGAAATTACATAATCACGTTATTTAGGTCTAGCAAATGAAGCGGTTTAATGATAGCAATTGATTTGTAGACTTAGACTAGTGCTCTTTAAGTACTGAAAGTGTGTTGTGTTTCGAGTATGTTACAGCAGTATTAAATATGAAAATGCCCTGTTTGTTGAATAATATACTTTAAAGTTCACGTAGATGATTCGATGGCACGTTTTAACAAGGAACAACGAAACGAGTTTTAACAAGGTCCTCTTTAAGAAAACAACTCATTATAAACAAAAAAAACGTAGTTTCAGCACCTCTTCAAATTATTACTTTGACGTTTTAGCAAAATTGTTTTGGCATGACGTTAATTTGTTCGCTTTCAGAGTGATCGATACTTGATTTTGTGTCGCACATTTGGCTTTTCCGCTGTGAAATTTTATTAGTCGTATGTGCTCGTGTAAATTTATTTAGTTTTCATGTAAAAATTTGTACAAGCAAACGCTAAGAACTACTAAAATAAATAGGAACTTAATTAAAAACAAACTAGACAAAAATTACAATCTGTGTTGAGTTTACCTGATAAACCTCTTCCCTTCTAACCTGGACATTTATATTTGTAATAACTCTCACCCATTACATGGATATCCATAATATTACTCTACGTGATGAATCTCGGTTTTCAACATCAGATGATGCACGTTCTGAAAAGTATCTCGGCTCATTTCCATCTCAAACGATAGGATTATACACATTTTATATATTTCATTCTCGGATTTCCCTTTCAGATCCATATTTACAGGGGGAGTTTGTGGCTGTGGTTGCCCTGAGGCAGGTAAAGTGTGTGTGTGTGTGTTGTGTTTTCATCTCAGGAGGGTCTCCACAGGAGTGTTTCTGTGTGTCCAGAATCAGAATCGTTACTCGAAGCGCTCGTAATGTCTCGTCTGCCTGACGCGGGGCACCATGTCCTTTAACAACCTGAAGGAGAAGAGAAAGAAAGAAAAGCATAAGAAAAACTTTAGAGGTCAGACCGGTATTTAGTGCTTATGTAGCTATATTAATATTATAATTCATTTCAATTCAATTTGCAAAAACAGAAAACTATGTTGTTGTTTTCTAACAATTAAAAAAAAAACATTTTACTGTGCAATCCAATTTATCTCAAACTACTGGGTTATTTTGATTAGTTAAAAAAAAACATATATATATATATACAAATAACCATTACAATAAAACAATAAAAACATATAATAAAAAACATGATTTTTGCAATATATAAAAAAATTTATTTATCTGCTTTTGCAAATAAACCCTTCATATATAAGTTCAAGTTAAGGTAAACGGTGAGATAACATTTTATAACAATAAAAAAGTAGTTTCAACAAAGTTGCTTTAACTAAAAACATGTTTAGCTATTTTATTGTCTCTTGAATACCTCTTCAGTTCAGAGGAGTATTATGGTTAAGTGAAACTAAAACAGGTTTATTTTAAATAATTAATATAAAAAATTAATTAAAATAAATAAGAATGTTTTATTTCAGCAAGTTGTCAAGGAACTATTGATCATTATATTATATATAAATATATAAAAATATAGTAAACTATATAGACATAAAAAGCATGATTACTTAAATGACTACAATTTCAAATAGAAAAATATTTTTCAAAAACTGTAATAGAATCTCAATCACAACTAAAATAATAATAACAATAATACAGCCATAATAACTATATATATATATATACAATGCATTCTTTTAAATTGCTTCGAGCATATCATTCAGCTAAGAAATGGCTAAAATATGGGTAGATGTATAAGCAAGATCTAAACGAATGAGATTAAAACAAATCGGATTCATGTATGATAAATATATAAACACATTCAGAAATCTGAACCTGGTTAATGTATGACAGTTTATTAGTTTGCTTATATTAAAAAGGAGTAAATGGATATACATTTTAAATGCAATTCAAACACATTATTTTTACATTATCCTGATGTTTTGATTTTACAAGTTCCAATAACTATAAAATAGTAAGCACAGTGTTATTTCCCGGCTTAGTATGAAACAATGACAAGGCTGAACTCAGCATGTGCTAACCTCTGAAGGACCTGTCACTTCAATCTGAACGACCTCTGCTCGTTTGCTTTTGAGGAAGAGACACAGCCGGTGAAGTTTACAGCTTATAGATTTACATTTCAGCTTCAGTTCTGTCAACAAGTCCTTCAGTGGTCGATTAGCGGTGGGAAACCTGCCAGATGACCGTGAGTTTAGCAACAGCCTCCTTACCGTGTGAATTGTACGCCATCATTTCCATTATGAGTCGAGTCCAACGTTAATTACAGTCTCTAGGCTAGAGATATTATAGTAATTACTTGTAATGATATTAGTGCGCATCATGAGCTATTTAACCAACAAAACGACGTAATTAGCGTCCCTTTCAGAAGCTTTAGCTAAAGCCTTCAGCATATTTACAGCTGCGCCAAAGACAAACAGAGTCACGCCCGACATCCCTTGAGAGTGTGCATAGTTATTAAACGACTGTTTGTTAAACAGCTCATGTTACATTAAGACCTTCAACAAACACGGTAAGTCAGAGTTGTTGTACTATCATTGATATAGGCCTAGTCATATAGTTAATGGTTTAACTGAGATGTTATGTAACGTTAGTTTGTTTGTTTGTTGTTGTCGTCTAGTTTTGGACTCTTACTTGACTCCGTACGCGAGGATGATCAGGCCGATCAGCACCCCGATAGTCCCGTCCAGGTACCAGACTTTAGGTTCGTGTTTGAACACCTCGGCACTGACGAGGATGGAGAAACCCATGACGGCGCCGACCAGAGAGTTAAAACCTGCAAAACAAGCGATTACGGAAATGTAAACAACATCAGAAAGAGCAGCGCGAACATTCGGCTAAACTCCTACACTGTAAAAAATGACTGTGATGTTAACGGTAAAAAACTGTAAAAATGCTACGGTAAAAACCTGTTAAATGGTACATTTCTGTTAAATTTACAGGGAAACACCGTAAACTTTTTCAGAATTCCCTGCATTGCATTTTAAATTTTGTCTGCATTTGATGTTTTGCTTCTTAGTTTTTCATTATAACAGTTATTATGGTTATTAGAAATTACGGTATTTAACCGTAAATTTAACATAAAACTGTAAAGCAAAAAAAAAAGTACTTTTAATTTTGCTAAACTTTTAATAACACTTTACAATAAGGTGTCATTTGTTAACATTAGTCACTGTGTTAAGTAAGGGATATTGTAGAGGCAGCTGCTAGTTATCGCAGAAATATGCCCCGACAGTGTGATCAGGACCCAACGCGAAGTGGAGGGTCTTGTATCACGCTGAAGGGGCTTATTTCGCGATAACTACCGGCTGCCTCTACATTATCCCGCTTTTTATATGGCTACTTGCCACATAAGGAAAAAAACTAGACATGGATATGAATTTGAAACATTTTATTGGCATATTTGTTTTAAATTAACATTTTCATCCTTCCGCGAAACGATGTAGTATCACGTGACTAACATGCAAACATTAGTAAGACAATTTATAACATCTACATGTGAATATATAATAACGGATGTATTTAATTTATTTACAAGTTATTGTGGTTGTCCAGTGTTTTTCACAAGATGGCGCCAAACGGTAATCTTTGTTGGCGCGGAGGGATTTTAAACATACAAGTAGTACCGGCTATGCGTTATTACTTTGCAGCGGTTATTATTTGAAAAGAACGAACCTGCAAATGTCTCAACTGACCAATCAGAATCAAGCATTCCAGAGAGCCGTATAACCTTACAATTAAATACACGATACACAATTTTCTCTTTTTTTATTTATTTTTTGGCTAAACCTGCAAATGAAATGCACTACAACAACAAAAATAGCTAACAAATTTGACTTATTTTGGCTAGATGGTCAGTAATTGCGTGTTAACTAGCTGCAGCAGCACGAGATGTTTGGTCAGCTGCTGAGTTTCACACATGGTTGAGCTCGCGTGTGATTGGCTCATTGACGCTGGGTGTGTGTTTGTGCTTTAGGGGCGCTCGGTGTACACAGTGATTACTGTGACACACATTCATGACATCCAGTTAAACATGTCAAAATACTTTGCCATGTTTGCTACATTTAAGGTTTTTCACTCAAATTGTTATATTAGCCAACACGTTTAATTCTACTCGCCATTTCTTTGTTTGAGATCATTTCCACACATACATTGCTAGTTACAAAAAGCTATGAGGAGTAATAGCCAAACTTTATGTACTAACTAAGCACAAGACTAAGAAAAAAATAGGTGCGACACAAACCTGTACTTATCTGTACTTACGGTATCATACTCGGGCACTATTCTATGATTTTTGAAGTATAAATAGTGCAAGTAGTATGTTCACGGAAAAGTCCAAAAAGAAGAACTGCACTTAAAAAAAAATCTACATGTCTATACACCACCATATATATATATATATATATATCAGGGTTGGGGTCAATTCAGGAATGAACTCAACAATTTCAATTCAAAGTAGGAAATGGAATTGGAATTGGAATTAAACAACAATTAAAGGAAACAGAATTGGAATTGAATCGGAATTACAGGAAATGGAATTCAATTCAGGAATAATTCCACTGAATTCTGTTTATTGCTGGGCATTCATTTGTCATTGCATTTAAAGACATACATTTGAACTTTATTTATGATGATTTACAAATATCAAGCAATGTAA
>JAUMHR010000082.1:3383621-3397100 GCA_032361145.1 Enteromius fasciolatus
TATTGTAATGATTTGAAACTTATAAAAATTTACAGTGTGAACTTACATAAATGAATTGCAATATAAAAATATTTTAATGTATATATATATATATATATATATATATATATATATATCTTTATATAAAGATATTTTTGTTTGTATTATATTTTTTCATATATTTTTATATTCTTTAATAAAGTATTTTATATCAATAAAATAAATTATAATAAAATACTTTTGTTTTTAATTAAAAGGATGAATTACTATTTTATATAAAATTATTTTTTGCTTATATTGTATTTTGTTTTATAGATTTTTAATGAGTATATTATTATTATTTCATATATATATGTTGACTATGCATAAATGATGAAAAACTTATATATTAATAACATAAATATAAATAATAAAACTTTTTTTATTAAAAAGAGGGATTGCTATTTTATGAAAAAAAAATTGCTTTTATTTATTTTAATAATGTAAAGATTTATATACATATTTAAATAAGTTATATTGTATGGAACAGTTTTTATAACCTTTTTTTGGGAAAAAATATTAAATGGCAACTTGATTAAAACATGGTGTTGTCACATTATATTGTATTTAGTTGGTAAACTAGTTTGCAGATGATTTGTCAATACGTTATATTTTTATTTTTGCACTGAACTGCTGCATACCATTGTGCTGGGTGTCGTAGTTTCTCATATATCTTTGTATTATGACAAATAAGAGTAGAGATCAAACATACTTCTTATTGTTTCCATTATGATCTGTTTTTTTCTACGGCAGAGCTGCGTTTCCACCCTCACCCACCATGAAGTGTAAATTTAGGCACGTGGGTTTATTAAGGTTTCAGATGTCAGAGGCTACATTTTATCTGAAGCCAGAGTAAAGAGCGAACAAAGCGGGAAAAGATCAAAAAGCGGGGATTCAAAGGAGGGGAAAGCGAAGGAATCACACATGATTGGCCGCTCGTGTTTGTGTGTCCTTGTTATTCTGAATCCAGTCCATTCAGGCCTGCTCGGACACTCATAAAACGGAGATGCGAAAGAATAAACGTCTATATAAACCGTGGCAGACAGAAAAGGTATTTCTGCTTGTGCCTCATTACCTCGTACACTCAAGCATCTCACACCTGAGTGAAATTAGACCCGACGAGAACATCATGATTATCCAAACAGATACTTTCATAACCCACCCGACACAATTTACACGTGTCTTAAAATAAATGTTACACCTACAGGAAGTCACATACCAACAACTCAGAGAATATCATGCTAATTACCATGTTTCAGACAAATTTGGTCTGTTCCTGAAACGCATCTAATGTTTTGGAAGTTCTCCTTAAAATGTAGAAACGCTCCCAAAAGCGGGAATGATTTTCAGTCGTCAGCGGAGGTATGGTTGGCGAGTGGCTTGGTCAGAGGCTAACGACGCTGACGGTGGAGGAGTGTTCGGGAGACGGGTTTTAAGCGGCTAATTTGTCTGGCAGCATCGCTGTGAACAGACAGTGGAACTGTAAAAATGCCCTCATCTCCTTGGCAATATGCATCACTCAAGTCTGTTGCTGTGGCAACAGGAGTATTGCCCCTCCTCCCCCCAGCCTTTATTGAGTTTACTCCGGAGAGACAGATTAAAATAACACAAAGTTTTGCTGCAACGCAATTTCTTTTCTGCGACACCCTTAAGAAGGATTGCAATCTTTTTTTACCACTGAACACATGCGACTAAACACACCAACAAAGAGGCATTTGACATACACAACTACATGATTTGACAATTAATATATATATATATATATATAGTGTGTGTGGGAATGTTTTAATATTAAAAATATGTTTAAATGATAAACAAAATATGAGTAATACCAACAAATATTTTTTTTAAGTTATTATTTAATATTGTAAAGTTATTTATTTAATGTTCAAAACATGAATATTATTTTTTTAAAATATATAAATTATTTACAGTTTATATTATATAGAATGATATACCATAAAAAAATAAATGTAATATATTTTAGAATATAATATAAAATAATTTCAAATTCACAAACTGTACAGTACATAAAAAAAATCACAATATATAGTTAAATATGTAAATTATTTTTGAATATAAATTCTGAGTATATAGTTATATATTATTATAAAGGTTATATACTATTACAAATTATATATTATATATATAAAAATCTGTGTAATTTTAAATTATATTTTTTAAATTATATATTTTGCATGCATTTTAAACTTATATTATATTTAAATTATATACATTTAACATGTAGTTGTGATTTCATGTAGAAATCAGAATATTTATAAATTGCAATATGGAAAATGTAAGTTATACAATATATATATATATCTTAATATGCATAATCCTAATCAGAAATAAATTGCAATGATTATTAATGATTATTTGCACAAATATTAATTTGTATAATACTCAATTTTTAAAACATATTGACCTTTTTAAAAAAATGTGTAACTTAAAGTGATATAAAATGCATTTATATATGTGTATTTAAATATATATATATATATATATATATATATATATATATATAAATATAAATTATTGTTACAAAATGATTTATCATTTAATATAAAACAATCTTAAATATAATATATACATTATATATATATATATATATACACACACATACTGCTCAAAAAAATAAAGGGAACACTTAAACTGCACAATGTAACTCCAAGTCAATCACACTTCTGTTAAGTCAAACTGCCCACTTGACAATCAGTTTCACATCCTGTTCTGCAAATAGAAGAGACAACAGGTGTAAATTATAGGCAATTAGCAAGACACCCTCAATAAAAGAGTGGTTCTGCAGGTGGTGACCAGAGACCACTTCTCAGTTCCTATGCTTTCTGGCTGATGTTTTGGTCTCTTTTGAGTGCCGGCGATGCTTTCACTCTAGTGGTAGCATGAGACAGAGTCTACAACCCACACAAGCGGCTCAGGTAGTGCAGCTCATCCAGGATGGCACATCAATGCGAGCTGTGGCAAGAAGGTTTGCTGTGTCTGTCAGCGTAGTGTCCAGAGCACGGAGGTGCTACCAGGAGACAGACCAGTACGTTAGGAGACGTAGAGGAGGCCATAGGAGGGCAACAACCCAGCAGCAGGAACGCTACCTCCAGGAGGAGCGCTGCCAGAGCCCTGCAAAATGACCTCCAGCAGGCCACAAATGTTCATGTGTCTGCTCCATCCACCAACACCACGTTGCACCACAGACTGTCCAGGAGTTGGTGGATGCTTTAGTCCAGGTTTGGGAGGAGATCCCTCAGGAGACCATCCTCCACCTCATCAGGGGCAAGCCCAGGCGTTGTAGGGAGGTCATACAGGCACGTGGAGGACACACACACTACTGAGCCTCATTTTGACTTTTAAGGACATTACATCAAAGTCGGATCAGCCTGTAATGTATTTAATAACAATATTTAATTCATTCAGATCTAGAATGTGTTATTTTTCCCTTTATTTTTTTGAGCAGTGTGTATATATAAATTATTGAATTAAATATTTATTATTTTTATGACTACTGTCTTTATTATTGTATATGCTTATGTAAAAGAGAGAGCCTTTATTCGACTCATTTAGTCAGGTTTCTCTCCAGTGGAATCTGATCGCACTGGAAACACTATCAAGACAGTATAAAACAACGCCACGAACCAAATCAAACGTGAAGCTGTCTCCAGAGAGCATGCGGCTAACATCCCTGTGTCTTGTTGGTGTATTCAGCAGTATAAGAATAACCCACCCTGCATCTCGTGCCAATCTGCCTCTCAGTGTGTCTCGTGTAGGAGAGATAAGCTTTATCACGCTCTATAGACACTGGTGGAAGTGAACATCTTGTACTGCCTGACTGCTGCTCCACACAGCCTCCTATCTCTGCACTGACCCAAAAAACACCCGGCAGACACTGGAAACATCTCACGCCAACATGTCCTACAGCGAGGGCTCGCGTTAGACCTGCAAAACACAGTTCAACAGCCCAAGAGTTAGCTTGAAGAACGCCAGCTCCTTTTACTTAAACGCAGCACATGATAACTGAATGCAAACATAGCATGTTTATTTAGCGACTTTATTTAATTTCTGGTTGAACACATCGAATATAAAAAGTTATTTTGCCTCTTGCTGAGAACAGTGATTAAATACAGCTACCCAATCGGCTAAATTACACTCCTCGAACGCTGCAGATGTTGGTAAATAACGCCTCTGACATAGAAAACGCAGGAGGGTCATTTCCAAGGCAACAGCGCTGGATATGTGTTTTTAATAGTTGCAGACAGAGCGGCTCATTTCTTGACGAAGAATCGCGTGATGTCAGAGGCCAGTTTGGAGGCGGCTTGCTCTCGTTTCATCTGACTTCTGTCTTTGGCTTGCTGTGCGGTCCTCTGCAAAAACAACACAGATTCACCATAAAATGCTACAAATGTGCTGCATGTTCAGATTAAGTGCTGAATGTCAATGTAAAAATCAAATAATGGTATTTCAATATAAACACATAAACATACGTAATAAACGTAATAAATTAATTTCATAATTAAAACTATTATTATTATTATTATTAAAGAAAAAACAAACAAATGTAATAATTAAAACAGCAAATAACTAATAAAATTATTATTATTGCTACCACTAAATATGTTAATAAACAACAACAATTTAATAATTGTTGAAATCATCAATAATAAAACATAAAACAATTTTTACTAAATATGTTTCAAATAAATACAATATTGTAAACATGAATAATAAATAAAACTATACAGTAAATTTAATTAATTATTTTAATTATTATTTAAATATTAATTATTGTTACTAATCAATACAATAAATAATAACAATAGCAACTATTTAATAATTGTTGTAATCATTAATAAAAATAAAATACAAAATATTTATAATGCATTTAAAATGTTTAAAATAATTAAAGTACTGTAAATATTATTAATAGATAAAATATAGCAAATATAATGAATTATAATGCAATAATTTAATAATTAATAAAATAATTACTAACAGTAACAACCATTTAATAATTGTTGTAATCATCAATAATAAAAAACAAAACAATATTTATAATGCATTTCAAATGTTTCTAATAATTAAAATACTGTAAATATTAATAATAAAACTATAGTACATATTATTATTATTAATAATATTTTTTACCAGTTAATAATTAATTATATTTAATAATGTTATAATCAATAACAATAAAATAAAACTACATTTATAAGAAATTTAAATAAAATAATTAAAATATTAAAAATAAGTAAACAACTTACAATATGTTTTATTTTTGTTGTTTAAAAATAATGTTTAATAACTAAAAAATATTTCATGAATTAAAATGTTTTTATTTTAAAATAAATTACATATAAATGTAAAAATATAAAATAAATTCCAAATATACATCTGTGTGTGTGTGTGTGTGGATGAAAAACTGTACCATCCGATGGCAGACTGTGCAAAGGGTTTGAAGGTTTTCGAGGGAACACTGTCCTCCTCCTCTGTACACGGGGTTAATGTGGTCCACCTGCCAGAAATGTCCTTCAACAGGACTCTGAATCATTTCATTCAGCTGCAACATCCAAACACAGACGATGTCAGACAAATCTTTAAAAATTTCTTTCATGACCGATATAATACAGATTTTATTATTCCTAAGTGTCCAATAACTGCTGCAGAACCCATTTTATTAATTTACTGCTTTTTAGAACAAAAGCACAATTAGTATAAAAAAAAAAACTGATTTATTTGCATCAATTTATTACAAATATCGACACAATTAATTATAATAAAGATATTGCTATTACTAATCATTTAGAATAATAGTAATATTAATAATTACAATAAAAAAATCAATATTAGTAGCAAACGTAATTAAATAAAATATTTATCCATCATCCATTAATAAATATCCTTTTATTATTAAAATAACAATAAATATGCATAAGCCATTTTATTTATTGATATGCTTAACAAATCTTAATTTGTATAACAATAAGTAAACAACAGTATTATTATTATTAACAGTACTTATTAACGATGTAATTTTTATTAACAGCAAGAATATCATAGTAATTTAATGTTGTTATTATTATTTCATAAAAAAATACTGATATTTATTTGTATCAACAATATAAATTTACCATTAACAACAATAAAATACTGTTATTATTAAATAATTTTAAAACATGACCTTAAAATGGTTGTAATCACGTGAAACCAAGTGAAAACAATATTGTTAATAATAATAATAATAATAACAGCTACATCATAAAATTAAATATAATTCTGTCATCTATTATTAACATTCTTCCCTTATTAAGATAATAATAAATAAAATACTTCAAAACAATTTAAATATATTTAAGTGCTGTAATCATTAATAAAAACTACTCAAAATTAAGTTTTAGAGTTATTAACAATATAAATATATTTTTTATTATGATTATGTGAGAAAAAAAGTTAAATTAAAACAACAACTACTAATATATATATATATATATATTAGTAGTTGTTTTATTTATTTATTTCTTTTTTATATTATATTTATTTTATATATTCAGTGTATTTATTTTTTTCTCCAGTGGTTTTGGGCTATATGATATATCGAACTAGTTAAACTTAAGTTGTTTCCCATTGAACGTAATATTAAAGAGTTGAAACTACTGCTAATCGATGAATACTGATATTAATCCAAGGACGAGTCAATCTTTTAAAGAACGCAGCACTTGAAAGTCTGCACCACCCAGAGAGAGTCTCCGGAGTGTCCTAACAGTGTTGTTGCTTTGCGTAGATCCTTTTTATTCTCGTTGTTTTATTGAACCGCTACATGAAAGCGCTCAGAACAGCCCGTCGGGAAACTCCCTTTATTCCAGAGGCTTTCCAGCAGACTCCGGCTGTTCGTCAGGATTAAAGCGCGAGTGGACGATCAGCGCAAGGCGCAGGCCTGAGCGCTGGCATTTCAGCGCGCGACTGTTTTTAGCCCGGCGTGCTCTCTGGAGAAAACCCTGATCGATCCCCTCCTTCCCCCTCAACCAAGCCGGACGATCATTATCCCGAGTCTCAAGGGTTGCGACACAGACGATAACCTCACACTACAAGAGTGGGGAGCTTCCTTACCGGACCTCGGCCGTCGATAAGTCAACGCAGAAACACATGCTAATGCTACGAAGCGACGAGTGCGTGAAGGTTTCTCCGTATGACAGCGGGCTTGTTTGTGCATCGAGGGCACTCGGAGCTCAAAGCGCGTTATTGATCAGCCCGCTGCCGCTCGGGGCTCTAACAGAAAAGCCGAACAAAAATCAAACCTGCACCTCGTAGCAATGCACTGTGGGAAAAATCAATGGCAATCTGACAGACTAGGCGTTGTGTTAACGCTGGATGCTCCAGGGAGGACAGGACGAGTGTGTGTGTGTGTGTGTATAGCCCTGATAACTCTATAGAGAGAGTCAGAGAGAAGACGCCCGAGGCCGCTGAGCTCTTATTGCTTCTGCGAGCTAAACAGGCCATCTTTATTTATCTTTCTCTGTAAGCAATATTTTTTCAATAAAATGCAGCGTCTGCCGAGTTGCTCGCGAATGTTTGGGGATAATTCCGGCTAATGTGCTTTTGGAAGCGACTAATGCACGCTTCTCTTCACTCCCACCCCCCCCAAACTCTGGCCAACTTCCCAGACGAAATTAGTCCTGGTTGCTGTGTACGAATCTAACCGGAGGAAGTTTTTGAGAAGAAGCTGTGAAGAGGCTAAACCACGGCTTTCGTGGACACTTGAGATTACTTTTTAAAGAGGATTCTAAAGAAAGAAAAAGATCTATGAAGAGAAGATGCTGCTGCTGCTAATGATAATTAATACCAATTATTATTAACAATGATAATAATAATACTCATAATAATTAGCAATTAAGTAATAATATTTGCAACAAATATTGTATTTATTTTCATTATTTAAAAAAATTATATTATTTTTTGGCATATTATGTTGGTTTAAAAAAGTAATACAGCTAATAATATTCATGACATATTTATTATTAGTAGTAGTAATAGTTGTTGTTAGCCATAACTAGCTATTTATAATAAAATTACATTATTAAGTAAAAATGACAAAAAATAGTACCAATATTTCATTCATATTGTTTATTATTATTTTTATAATAATATTAATAATAAAATTTTGAAGCAAATTTAGAAAAGCATTACTGTAAGACATTTCAACTTAAATGCTTTTATTATTTTTGATATTAAAGATGAAGATGATGATGATGATGATGATACTTTTAAGGGCATATATTAGTAATATTATTTGTAGGATTTATTATTAGTAGTAGTAGTATTACTGATTATTTCTTGTTAATAATAACATCAACAATAAAAACTCATATTTTTAAAATCAAATAATGTACAATTATTATTTTTATTAATATTTTGAGACATTTAGGTAAGCATTAAATTAAGACTAATCAAATTAATTAATTAAATTAAGAGCATTTTAAATTAAATGCTTCAATTATGTTTGATATTATTTGTAGGATTTATTATCAGTAGTAGTAGTATTACAGATTATTCCTTGTTAATATTAACAATTGTTGATAAAAATTATCAACAGTAAAAATGTTTAATTTTTTAATATTTTGAGGCATATTTAGGTAAGCATTACATTAAGACATTTTAAATGAAATTATTTATTTATTGTTGTTATTATTAGATTAGTATAATCTTATTTTGTTTTTAACTAGCAAAGTATTATTTGTAGTATATTTATTATTACTACTGGTATTATTGTTGTTATTTGCAATATTACTGATTTTTTTGTTGTTGTTGTGGCTACTATTTTTAACAGTAAAAAATAACAATGACATGCCACAAATATTTTTATATTTTTGGAATTTTTATTCAAGCATTACATTTTTAAGAAGGCATTTCAACTTAAAAATACTAAAAATAATCAATAAAAAGTGGTCCTGGCATTTTTTAATTACACAATCCAGGGGATAATAAAAAATGTAGAGTGCAGTGTCTTTATTTTTCGTTGTATTTCTCCTAGTTTTGACATCTAATAGCTGGGAAAGTGCTGTGACTGCTTTAATTAAGGTAAAAATACTGAAACTGTTTTGCGCATTGCATTTAAGATTTGGAAAAAAAACAAACAGAATATGCACATTGAAGAGTTTGAGCAACTTTAGCATGTAATATTTCATCGATGGAAGAATGGATGGATAAAAAAATGCCTAAATGTGCAGATGAGGCTGGAAGAAATGAGCCCAACCTGTTTGAGAGGGAGTTGTGCCAGCCAGGTGTTGTCCAATATGTCCTTGCGGTGTGTGCGTGGGGCGTCCCGGACCTGCAGGTACAGCTGGTGCGCATTGAGCCCGCAGTGCTGACACACACCCTGCTCCGTCTCCAGCACACGGGCACGCATGTAGCCCTGATTGGAGCGCAGCTGGAAATCCTCCATACAGGCAGGGCTGCAGAAGCCTCCTGCCCAGCCGCGGTGCTCCCCGCTGGGCTTCTGGCAGGACAGACACAGGGGGGTCCCGGCCGAGTCCACGGCCTGCAGGTAACCGGCTCTGGTGTCTGTTTGAACACTCTCTTCTTCTCTGCAGACACAAAACACACACACACACACACACACATTAGCAAGTACATCTGCATATCTTCTGAAGAGATATAATAATTAGCCATTATTTAAAATCATAAAATAATTTCATTTTCAAATCAAGTTAACCTTAACCCAACTATCTTCCAAAAAAGCATAAATATGGCCCATTATTATTATAAGTATAACATTTACATGTGTGTACATTTCATGGTGTTTGCATATGTATACATATATATACACACACACACACACATATATATATAAAACATAATTATTATGTATATTATAATAAAATATTATTTAGTTAAGTTATTATTAGTTTTAGTAATATACATAATGTATTGTGTTCCAAAAGGCATAAATAAAAACGGCAAAAAAACCCCGGCACAAAACTATTTATATTTGGGAAAAACATTTGCATAAATGTGGCAATAATAATAAAAATAATAATACAAAATAATTTAAGTTATTATTAGTAGTACTAATATACAAAATGCACCATAAATAATAATAATTTAAAAAAATGTAGCAATAAAAATATTATTATTATAATTATCCAAATTTATTTTTTCCCCCAAAATGCAAAAAAATATTTATGTTTGGAAAAAAAATCCTACAAAAATTTGGCAATAATAATAATAATAAAAAAAAATTACTATTATTATCTAAATGTATTTTTTGTTCCAAAAGAAAAATGAAATGATACATTTAAACCAGTTCTTAGTAACTTGACTTGAAATAATCTGCTGTAAAAAAAAATACCTAACATATTTTTTCGCTGACCAATTTTAATGATCAGTGTGTTAACGTGTATGAATGAGACTAGTCTTGATCACACTAACTAGTCTAAACTTCACCAGCAATGACTTTCTCTCTAGTCCTCCATCAGTTTTCACTTTCTCTCTCTCTATCTCTCTCTTCCCAGCTTCTTCCTCTTTTCTCTCCATCGCCTAAAAATATCCAGCCCCAGACAGCGCTCAGTACGTCGCAATTTTTTCCTCCCGCGGTTTCCATGGCGACGCCGCAGCACCCGTGTGTGTGTGTGTGGATTAAGCCCTTATCCTCTGCACTAAGCATTCTTGAACACACTCCACACACACACTCGTATCGTAGCTTTACAAGGTTAACCGTTCGCTGCTACACACATAATTACATGCCGAAATGCACTTTCAAAGTAAATTGTCACTCGCTGTGAAATATATATATATATAATTTTATTTTTTTGCAGGAGTGATGCAAATTCATAAATATGTTTCTGTCAGCGACAGTCTCCTCCCTGACCGCGGGAGCAAAGCCAAGTGAAAAACATATATATATTCATTTCCATTTGTGGATTAGCTACACCTGGGGCAGCAGCCGTCGCGGTTTGAGATGTCATCGCGCGACAACTAAGTCTGATGACTTTCTCACGCAGCCACAAAGTACGAGGGGAAACAGCTGTCACATATGATCAAAAAGCCATGCCGTGGCTGACAGGGCCCGTGCGCGAGTGTGTTGATGACTTCATCCGCCACTGCCGCGTTATTCTCTCGTTTCTCGCGGCCGAGACCTCGCCGAGATCACACGTGTGGTCGCTTTACCAAAACCCAGTCCGTTGAAGGAGCTGGTGTTTAAAATACTCGCTAGTTGTTAAGTGGGTGTTGCTATGTGGTTGCTAGGGTGTTGAGTGGTTGCTAGGGTGTTATGAGTGCTTTTACTGCATTGCTGTGACACTTGAAAGTCGTCCTGATGGTCAACTTCTGAAGGATTTAACATTTGAAATGCTCTATAGTTGATAACCATGTGATGCTACGTGGTTGCTAGGGTGTTATGAGTGTTTTACTGCATTGCTATGCGGTTGCTATGATGTTTTTTATGGTTGTTCTTGATGATCATCTGCAGGATTTAACATTTGAAATACAAGTTGATAAACGGGTGCTGCTGAGTGGTTGCTAGGGTCTTAGAAGTGTATTTACTGTGTTGCTATGCAGTTACTATGATGTTCTTGATGATCATCTGAAGGATTTAACATTTGAAATACTAGTTGATAGCCAGGTAATGCTATGTGGTTGCTAGGGTATTATGAGTGTTTCACTGTGTTGCTATGCGGTTGCTATGATGTTTTTAATGGTTGTTCTTGATAGTCATCTTCTGAAGGATTTAACATTTGAAATACAAATTGATAAACGGGTGCTGCTGAGTGGTTGCTAGGGTGTTATGAGTGTTTCACTGTGTTGCTATGTGGTTGATATGATGTTTTTTGATCGGTTTTCTTGATGGTTGTCTTCTAAAACGATTTAACATTTGAAATACTCACTAGTTGATAACCAGGTGACACTACGTGGTTGTTAGGATGTTATGAGTGGTTGCTAGGGTTTTAGGAGTGTTTCACTGTGTTGCTATGCAATTGTTATGATGTTTTTAATGGTTGTTCTTGATAGTCGTCTTCTGAAGGATTTAGCATTTGAAATACAAGTTAATAAACGGGTGATGCTGAGTGGTTGCTAGGGTGTTATGAGTGTTTTACTGTGTTGCTATGCAATTGTTATTATGTTTTTAATGGTTCTTGATGGTTGTCTTCTAAAACGATTTAACCTTTTATACATTAGTAGCTAAGTGAGTGGTTGCTAGGATGGTTGGTGGGGTGTATTGACTGTTTTTACTGCATTTCTATGCAGATGCTATGATGTTCTTGATTGTTGTTGCTGGTCATCTTCTGAAGGATTTAACATTAGAAATTCTAGTTAAACAGCGGTTGTTGCTATGTGGTTGCTAGGGTGTTAGCGGTGTTTTACTGAGGTGCTTTGCAGTTGATACAACATTTTTGATGGTTCTTGATTGTCTTCTGATGGGTTTAGTGTCTGAAATACTCACTAGTTGAAAACGCTATGTGGTTGTCAGGGTGTTATGAGTGGTTGCTAGGGTGTTATGAGTGCTTCAATGTGATGTTATACAGTTGATATGATGTTTTCGATGGTTCTTGGTTGTCTTCGGAAGGATTTAATGGCTGAAATAGTAGTAGCTGGGTAAAGTGGGTGTTGCTATGTGGTGAGGATTCGTTTTTTTCAATGCAGTTGCTAAG
The DNA here is from genome assembly GCA_032361145.1 of Enteromius fasciolatus. Classification (NCBI taxonomy): domain Eukaryota; kingdom Metazoa; phylum Chordata; class Actinopteri; order Cypriniformes; family Cyprinidae; genus Enteromius; species Enteromius fasciolatus. The sequence goes on from JAUMHR010000082.1 coordinate 3,396,290, forward strand.
ATGCACTTGATGGCGGAGGTCGTCTAATTAACAAGTTTCAATAAGCAATAAAGTAAAGCAAATAAAAAAATAATAAATAAACAATTCTTAATTGGTCACTTTCAATAGTTTAAAATAAGCAAGTCTTATGCAAATTGATTTGTTTCAGAAAGCAAAAAAATACATAAGCCATCACACAAAAACAAGCGGTCTTTTGCCAGTATTTTATTATTGTTGTGCCTTATCGAGATTTTTTCAATATGACAACGATTAATATAATTAATAACTCAATTTGTATAACAATAACTTTAATAACAGTGATTATTATGAAGTGATATAGCTGGCCAGACCTGCTGCTGGGGTCAGTAGGTTTGGACAAAGACCGTCTTTTCGGGCCGATATTGTCCTTGTTGATGAGGCGGAGAGCTCCGCCCTCTTTCTGTGCCACAGCGATGGAGGTCTGTGCTACATCCTGTCTGGAGAGATACCTGACAGAGACAGAGAGAGCGAGAGAGACACTGTAAGGAACACTGAGTGCCAGAAAGGGAACATCGTGGTGGCATGAAGAGGGCAGTACAGTATCTGCTACCAGAAAACACACACAGAGCTGGTGTTTGTGTAACATAACAGCAAACTGACGTAATGCGTTTGAAAATCCTTAAACGGATTCAATTAAAAACTACCTCACCCACCAATAATCTCTCTTTATTCAGTCTCTGGTGAAACTTCTGCAGAAGCAAACTAAAGATATAGCAGAATAGTGTTAATTTCGTCAGACGAGACGAGACGAAATATGTTCGTCAACGACCTTTTTTTTCATGACTAAGACGAG
>JAUMHR010000082.1:3438149-3451192 GCA_032361145.1 Enteromius fasciolatus
ATCATGAGGTCAAAGGAACTGCCTGAAGAGCTCAGAGACAGAATTGTGGCAAGGCACAGATCTGGCCAAGGTTACAGTACAAAGTTAAAAGATTCTGCTGCACTTAAGGTTCCTAAGAGCACAGTTGCTTCCATAATCCTTAAACGGAAGACATTTGGGACAACCAGAACCCGTCTTCGAGCTGTCCATCTGGCCAAACTGAGCTATCATGGCAGAGTGGCTGACGGAAGCTTCTCCTTTAGATGTTTTTTTTTTTTAGTAAACTCCAAAGGACCTCGAGATGGTGAGAAATTAGATGGTCTGATGAGACCTAGATAGAACTTGTTGGCCTTATTTCTAAGCGGTTTGTGTGGAGAAAACCAGGCACTGCTCATCACCCGTCCAATACAGTGCCAACAATGAAGCATGGTGGTGGCAGCATCATGCTGTGGGGGTGTTTTTCAGCTGCAGGGACAGGATGACTGGTTGTAATCGAGGGAGAGATGAATGCGGCCAAGTACAGGGATATCCTGGACCAAAACCTTCTCCAGAGTGCTCAGGACCTCAAACTGGGCCGAATGATAAATGAAAAATGGCTGTCCACCAACGTTTATCATCCAACCTGACAGAACTGGAGAGGATCTGCAAGGAGGATCCCCAAATTCAGGTGTGAAGACTTGTTGCATCTTTCTCAAAAAAGGTGCTTCTGCTAAATACTGACCAAAGGGTCTGAAGACTTAGGACCATGTGATATTTCAGTGTTTCTTTTTTAATAAATCTGCAAAAATGTCAACAATTCTGTGTTTTTCTGTCAATATGGGGTGCTGTGTGTACATTAAGTAGAAAAAAAAAATGAACGATAAACAATTTTACCAAATGGCTGCAATATTACAAAGAGTGAAAAATTTAAGGGGGTCTATATACTTTTCATAGTTTTATTTCTCAGTGAAAGTTGTTTTGTTTTAAGAATTGTAAAAAAATCACTGAAAACAAAACAAAACAATTAAACATGTGCCAGCAGTTTCTGATTAACACATTTGTATCAAATACTGCGAGATATAGATGAAGACAAAGAATGATTGTTTGGCCTAAAATATAAGAGGTGTGGTTGTTTGAAGGCAATCCAGGACAGATTCCTTTATCTACTGTTCAAAAAATGCAGTGTTGGACTCTAACGTGTCTCTCAATATTGTGAACGTTTGAGAGCCCAACAGATGGGTCTCTGTTGACTTGTGCAATTAAGAGATGTGTTTAAAGCTATTAAATTGGAGTTTGATGACAAAAATTACATTCTGCAGCAAGATGGGGAAAGAAAATAAATATGGTATTTGATAAAGGGGCTATAAATGAAGCAAACAGCTGTGTTCATTAGACAGCTGTTTTATGATTGCGTGTTAGCATGCCATTTCTTGCATTTGAGTGTAAAAGAGAAAGACAGATGGAGAGAAAAAGAGAGAGGTGCCAACTAAACAGAAGGCACGCATCAACTCCTTACTGGTTATATTAGCAATTAACAACTGCTAATATATAAATTGCTAACCTAAGTGCAAAATTGCTAACATTAACAACAGAGTATAGTATAGCTTATATAAAGATACAGATTCTAATATGAATAATTCACAACTTCCCTGATAGCGCACAAACATCTAGGAGATGTCTATTTGACGTCTGCATCTACATCTGCAAGACGTATTATTTAGGTTGTTTGCTCATCTGCAATACTTCTATTGGACGTCTCCTTTTATATGTCATATAAATGTCTTTAAGATGTTTATGATATAGAATGTATGTAAAACTAACATCTGAAAGACGTATACCAGACGTTTGTAAACAGCAGATGCTTTCCAGGTCAAGAGATCCTTAACAGACATCTTGCAGACGTACGTGTGCTATCTGGGTTCTTATGTTATCAATAGTGCTAACATATACAAATTGTACAATTACTAAGATTAGCCACAAAACTTTACTTCTGTTTACAATAAACTAGCAATAAATCACCAGTTGTTTTCTGAACAATGCTTGTCAAATTAGGTAATAGGAACCAGCTACTTCACAGAAAAGTGCTAAAATACCTCAGAATACATTAGTAATCATCTAGCAACCCTTACACACATTATCCATGATTTTACTACAAATAGCTACTACACACTGCTACACTGACTAAAGTTTAAGCATGGTGTTTAGTAAAACACTAGTCCTTTGCGGGTTAATGCTGGTTTAAGCTGGTCTTTTGCTGGTTTATGCTGGTTTAAACTGGTCCTTTGCTGGTTTATGCTGGCCTTTGCCAGCACATGACCAGCAGAAACCAGCAAAAATACTAGCATAAACCAGCATTCCAGCACCTACTGTATAGCAACAAGCCTAAAGAAATATCTTAGCATCACTAGCAATCAATCACCAATAAGCAATGTATTAAATGTGCTTAATATCAAACACAGTTTAGCAAAAACACATAACATCATAAACAACGTGTTAAAAATCAATAGAGCACAGTAACCGTCTAGCAGCTAATCATAAAACCCTAGCAACCAATTAGCAAAGTGCTTAAAATGACTACAAATATATTAGCAATGCAGCAACGTAGCAATCACATAGCAACAAGTTTGAACAAAAACCTACAGTTTAGCAAAATCCTAGCAACTAAAACACGTGGCAATGTGCCTTATATTAGTCAATTTAGCAACTTCATATACATATAACATATTCCCTAGCATCCTAGCTCATGTTCTGTACAGCATCCTCTCTCTGAACCCATCAGTGCTTCTCTCTGTTCCTGCCTTCACCTCATTTTGTCTGTCTCTCCGTCTTTCAGTATCTCCATCACCTTTCCCTCTACCTGTCAGTCATGCCAAACTTTCCCTTTTCCCCCTCTTTCTCCTGATTCATCTCTTCCACTTCTCTGCACATTGACTTTGACCTTCTCTCTCGTTTAATGCTAATCCTCATTTCCTCACTCATTCCATCAGCGTAATCTCTTCTGAAGTGCCCAACAACCTCCAGCTCGTACATCTTTCTTACTCGCAAGGTCGATCCTGCACCTTCAGACCTGAATTGCCCCTTTCAACCCCACCTTTACCTGTCTCGTAATGAGAAGCAGATCTGTTTCTCAAATCTGTTTGATGTCTACTGTAGCTGTTCATTTTGAAGCTCGGCACAGAAAGTGAAACCTGCGGACAAGACAACCTATTTCAAGCCCTTGAACACCAGCCAAGGCAACGTAACCACCAGATATACCGCTTTCAGGCTTTTCCATAATCCTAGTTTCAGTGTTCTTTGGTCTCGGAGACATCTACATCAACTGCTGGCATCTAAAAGCCTTAAAACCTAGAAGAAGAAGAAAACAAAAAAGTCAAAAAGTCGTTCTCCAGTCGAGAAGAAATTAAGGTTTCTGAGGAAAATACTCCATATAGTAGACTTCAATGTGAGTCAACAGGTTTAAGCTTCAAAGAAATCAATACAATCTCAACCACAGAATAAAGGTCTTATCTAGTGAAACAACTGGCAATTGACCATGCATTACGTAATCACCTCCTAAAGGTCACATTTTCTCCTAACAGTAGAAGTCTCGTCCAGGATACGCACACAAACTGACCATTTTAAACATTGAACTGACACAGAAACATATTTATGTATCGTTCCACATACAACAACCTTTGAAAGGTCCTTCTCCACACTACACTGGGTCGGTTCCTCTGCCTACAGTACTTCACCTCTTGACAGTTTCCAACACGATTGCTTAACCTGTGAAGTTGTGGAAGCTCATCGCAAAGCTAGTGCAAGATAAAATAAATGTGTATTTGTTTTAGAAAACGCCAAATTGTTTCGCTAGATAAGAGTCCTCGGCTGGGATCATGTAGAGCCTTTTGAGGTTGCATGGAAACCTGTTGGTCCCTGTTGAAGTCCACTATGTTTTTTTAAAAACCTGAATTAATATTTCGGACTGTGGAAAGAAAGACATGAATATCTTTGATGGATTATAATTCTGGAGTGAACTAATCCTTTAAGATTTGTGACAATCATGACATCCCCACTGAGATGAAAAATTGAAATGATTCACAACCAGTGCCATGCAGTAACCTCCACGGGGGCAAAGGAGAAATCATGAGGGCAGGTGGGAGCACCCTGTTCTGGGGGAACCCCCATTGGACTAAAAGGGCACTTTAGCATTTGCATTTAAAGGGGTAGAAGCTAGAACCCGTCAACAAAATGTAAAGGTACCCTGTCAAAAAAGTTTAAAATACATTGCATAGGCCTTAAATCAATCAGTAAATTGGCTAACAGTCTTCCTTTTCGGTAACACTTTATTTTGATAGTCCCTTTATGAACAATCTGTCGACAATAAGTAGCTTTGCACCTACATGTCAACTAACTGTCATTAGAATTTTAGTACACTCTCTAATTAATATCTGCTAACTCTTTATTGTGATGGTCTTCCAAAAGACGCTCTACTGACTATAAGTAATTTTGCAAGTACATATCAACTTATTCTAACCCTACCAGTCTACTAATACTCTGCTAGCACTCTATTGAGAGTTAGTGGCTATGTAGGTGCAATGTTACTTATAATCAACAGAATACGTTAAAGGGACCATCAAAATAAAGTGAAACCTTCTTTTCAACCAAATATCTTTAAAGTTATTTAGGTTGTGAAAGCAGTCCAACAACATGCACCATCATAACATCTAAACCAACCTAGTCTAGCATGAAAATCAATGACAGTATAAGCTACTTTACTTTTTTAGCAAAAAATTTGACATTGGTTTGTCAGAATTGTTTTTGTGGAGAAAAGAGCTCACGTCTAGGAATTCCCACTTGCTTTAAGTGACGGAAAACCGCTGAGAGGAAAGCAAACTCAACACATTCTGTTAGCATTAGTTGGGATACAACTCTTGCTGATGTTATTTCTCTTTTCTGGTCGCACCCTGGTAATAAAAACACAGCTTTGGTCATCGTTCAACTGTCTGCTGGTTGCATCTGTTATGAATTACAAAAAAAGTTGGTGCGGAGGAGTGCTTCTGCTCACTGGATGAACATTCTTACCCGAAGACCAATCAGAACATGCTACTTTTTAAGCATGCTACTTCAGGTCCCTGCATTGTACAGTACATCAAGAATTTTGGTGAGCACAGTAAACAGACCTTCTAGAAAATTACTGTGTGGTCAAAATGCAAAACAGTTTAAATGATGATTGGTAAACCATTGGAAAATTTTGAATCGAGGTTACTAAAGTGTCTAAGCTACGAGCAAGGCTAGTAAACAGGATAATGTAGTCTGTTTTTGGACAGTGATCTCTATGTTTTGCTTACAGGTATTAGTTAAAGTTCTCACAGATGGGTGAGGGAGCAACATTGTGGCAGATTTACTGCCATCGGATCTTAGCGGCGCTTTCCGAAGAGTTATGTCGCTTAGCATTGCACCGACTAGCAGCTACGAGAGCCATCTGCCACCATTTCCTGTCAATCAGTCTTCCCTGGCATTTTGGGACTGATCTGGGTGTGTGGTCCTTCATTGAAATCAGGGGGAAGTTTGGCTGTGCTTCTGCAGGGAGCTGTTAAAGTCCTGGAAGGAGCCAGCGAATTTTTTAGTGGTTTCCCACAAGCAGAGATAGGGAGGGAAAAGTAGCACACATACACACACATGCATAAACACCTACTGTCTTCAAAACCGTCGATACATTGAGAGAAACTCACATTGCACGAAACGCTAAGCTCGAGGATAAATGTAAAACACAGCCTGACCAGCAGGGGGCAGTAATGATGTGTTTAATAAGGTTAAATATGGGGTTATTTTGAATTCTCAGCACTGACGCTATACCACTAGCTGTGTTTTTGTAAATAGAATAAAGTAATATTGGACACTTTATGTCAATGAAAACCATATATAGGCCGACTATGTTAATGTTCATATATTTATAGTTTTTGAAAGTAGTTGTATCTCTTTAAATAATCTTTCAAATTCCAGTCATAGATTCCCATCTTTCTCTGTCTTTTCTTCCTTGTCTTTACATGCTTCATTTACGTACCCGTTTTTCATGCCATCAAACAGATGTTTGCACAGCTTTAACACTGCCATTCGTCTCACAAATTGTCAGCAATGACTTTTAATCACCACCCTGTACGACATAAAAATAAAAATGGCGATGAAAGTTAGGCTGACCTAAAAAAAACAAAACAAAACACACGTACTGGCCCGATACGGTCATAAAAAGAGAGAAAAAACATGTTAGTTTAAAGCGTACAAACCCAATACTGTGATTTTAAGCATAGGGAATAATTCACTTTGATTATTATGTGGCTCTTTATCACAGAAAGACTCTCGGGTAAAGCTGAAATGCCTCTGAAGTGACTAAAATGACTTCAAAAGACAGACGTCTGTTTTTTAGATGAACTGGTTTGTTTGAAGGAACTTTAAGGTGGTGATTAAATGTCAACGTATCAAATATCTTAGTATTAGTTCTTTGCAATTAAATGGTGATTTATTTATTTAGCTAATTAACGTCTCAAACCAAGCAAGAAATTAACAAACATCAGAAAAGTCAGCCTCCCACTGCACAGTGTAAAATTAAATTTAATCTGCGGTAAATTAGATCCAGGAATTAGCGTGCGCATGTGTGCTGCTGAAGAATTAACACAAAACCACCGCCTGCTTTTTGATATGGAAGGACAAAAATATAACGATATGTAATGTTTATGTTCTAAAGCTAGGTTTATTGTGCGTCTACAACTGTGCAAATGCTGGGACTATTTATTTATTAACCAAATTATTTATGACCAAAACTGTTGCATACAAAGGTTTGACTTAAAACGCTTTGCTATTGTTAGTTGGTTAACATGCAAGCCGATTTGGTGTACCTAATGGCTAGATGTTCCATGCATTTTATCATAAAGCTACTGTAATTGCATCAATCAGACATAGATGCCATATTTACTTATCAATTTACACTGCAAAAACCATTCATTTATTGTTTAAATGTGCATAAATATCCATTTATATCCTTCTGTCTACATTTTAACTAAAAATGAAGGCTGAGAAATGTTACTGTCAGTAATTCTCTACCTTTCACGTGAAAGACATACACTAGAGGGCAGTATCATACTGTGAAGACACTTCCATACGTATATACTCTCAAAACAAATAATATTTGTCTCTTCTTCAATCCATTCAGCCAATACTTAGGCTTTTATTGTGATATTTCCATCTCTGGCGTATAAATGTTTAAAGTCTCTAGCGGGGAATAAAGTTGAGTACTTATTACAGAGGAAGTGCAAATGGTTCCATAATGGATTTTATAAAAGGAATCATTTCTTTTTCATAAAATGTCTGTTTACAAGAGGCGATGTTAATAATTGATGCTGGCGTATTGCTAAGTGTATGTCACGCATCAGTCAATACGACTCTTTGGGCGCTTTATGATAAAGTGTTTGACATGAGAATACAGGTTGTCATTTTTTGTTAACTATCGATTCACTGATAGAGAGAGTGAACAAGACACACTAAAACAAAGATCTCCAGGATGGGACACAGCAGAGACAGGTGGCATGCTGGGAAGGAGGAGGACTGGATAGATTATGACAGCTGGGTGTGGGAGACAGAATGACTGACATGACTGCTGCAGTGATATTGAACACGTCACGCCGAGGGTATTTATACCATAGGGAGCCGGAACAGGAAGTAGATCAATCAGAAAGGGACAGAATTATGGGGAGCACCACAATGAGGGGAGCATCCCACAATGCAACAATAAAATAAATAAATCAAATGCAGTTTCTTCATGCAGCAGAGTAAGTACAGAGAACTTATTTAATTGAAAAGAAATTAAATAGTAAGGAATTACAATATAAATAATAACATTTAGTAAAAAAGAAACTACAGTTATATTGAAAAGTATAGCTTAACAAGTATTTAAATAACCCAAAATTCTTATATATATATAATAAAAATAGTGTATTTTTGCTAAAATAATAGTAATTAAAATAGTAATGATTTATTACTAATAATCACAATGCATTATGAAACTATTATTGTTATTATTTGATTGTTTCAGAATGCATTGTGACAAATGAAGCAAGAACATATTTAATTTAGTAGTTTAGATAAAAGAAGCTGATTATACACACATATTATATAAAATAATCATTTAATAATTGGTGTTAATTTAACTTTTACATTTATTTTATTCGTGTTTTCTAGAGTATTCTAATTCTAGAATATTTCAAGCAATTCAATACTACTTACAATATCACACTGCTAGCTATGCAACATATAGTACTATGGTAAAAATCCATTTATATCAATCGAGTTTCCCATGTGGCAGTTGTAAAAGAAAAAAAACAAACTGAGAACAATAGACAGACTGGCATAGATGGAAGCAGTGTGGGTGGTTGGAAAGGGGCCTTGACTGATGGATGAACATACCTGAACTCCATCTCTCCGTCTTGATAAGTACTGGCATCAGCGGAATAGAGCAAGCTGTCCTGTCAGCCTTAATTGCAGAGGAGCGGAGAGGTGAAGGAAAAACCTCCTGGGGTGGAGCACGACATATAGAGACGAAAGATCCACCGCGCACTGAGATGAAGCCAACCAGCAGTGAAGGTTTAGCAGGGTTCTGTCTCTCTAAGGGATGACTGTGTTAAAGGAATTAAAGAAAAAAATGAGTCATTATTTACAGTAGCCACGACAGTAATTATATGAAGAACAAATAATATAAGGGTGTTCCTCAAGATCTTGTGTTGGGCCCCTTGATTTTAGTTTTTAACATTTATGTTGATTTTAAGACAAAATAACAGCAGCCCCAACATAGAACCATGGGGAACTCCCTCCACACACACGCACACAGTGTTTAATATACTTTACAATTTGGCAGCTGTAGAATGCCATTTGGTTATTCTGTGTAAGTTTGCATCCTTTGTGAAGAAAAAAAAAAATGTGAGAAAGAAATAAGGATGAAAGAAAATCTTTTGAAGTCCCATGGACATATGACAGAAGGAATGCTCAGAAGGAGAACAATAAGGCAGGGCAATTATACTGCTGTTATGGTCTTGTTTTTGCTTTTAGTTTATGCGACAGCCTATTTGCCATTCAGAAAGCAAAGAGGAAGAAAATAAAGACAGAAGAAAGTAAAAAGACAGCTAAATAGTATCAAGAGAATTCAAAGCCAAATAGGACTTCAAGTTTTGATTTAATAAGCAAAATAAATACAATTTAACATATTCTAAAAATATATCCATATATATTTTAACATATGGATATATTAATATGGATTATATTAATAATCAGATATACATAAATCAATAGTATTTGTCATTTAGATCTGTGAGGATCTGTGTGTAATGTGTCTATGTGAATATACTCTACTTCAGCACAGAATTCTGCAAATTTTCAGCCTGCTCATGCTTTATATAGCCACTTGATAATAAACAATGACAGCACTATAAATAAGACATCAAAACTCTTCTGCGAGTTTGTGTATGTTTGTGCTTTCTGGCTGTCCTCGTCGAGCTCTGAACTTTGACTTCAGCCACTCGCTGTCTTTCCCAGGAGAAATCTGTGCCCAAAGGTGAACTCAGGCTTCATTATATTATACAAACGCATGCAGAAATACACACACACACACACACACAAACAAACAGAAATCTGCCCTAAGGCCTCCATACTGTATCATAACACCACTGTTTCTCATACGCACACATATAGATACATCTTGACTCACTGTTTGGGTTTCTTGCAAACCACCAGGGCAAATCCTATTCAAGTTTTACTGTAGCTTAGACAAATGTAAAAGAAAAAAAAAAAAAAAGTCTAAATTAAATTATGCAGCTGTAAATTAATTTTAAATGTCATTCTGGAAATATTTAGACAGAGCAAAAATATTTTTATTAAAAACTATTTTAATTATTTAATTAAATGTACAATTTTTTTTTAGCCAAAATGTACTTAGTGTATACATTTACAAAACTCTACTTAAATATAACGTTAAAATGGCAATCTATTTAATTTAATGCAACTTAACCGTATTTGTTTGTATATTTATTTATTGTTGTAACTGTAAGGGTGAAGTTCTTTTCCTCCTTGACTTCCTGTTATTGTAAACCTGCTTCCTGTTTGCTTCGGCTGGTGGGCACAGATACCCAACCAACGTACTGTACAGAAATCCCAGCGGATACTCAAATTTCTTTTATTGCTAGGTTCATAAATATGGAGACCACAGTAAGCTGTGTGCTTCAATACTTTCATGTAGGGAGGTTAAAACAGCATGTTGTTCTGGACACAGATCAATGCGCAGCCACTGTAGCAGTAAAAAAGAAGGAACAAAGCAGGACACCTTGGGATTTTCGCCTCAACATAAGTCTTTTGAGCTCTTTCTTAAACTAAAACTGGCTTGAAATTATATTTATCGTTTTCAAAAATTCTAAGAGTATGCAATATTGTACTTATGTTGAACGTGATGAATGTGATAAAACGTTTAAACTAACAAAAACCACGTTTTACAAATAGGCTGTTAAGCAAATTAATCTAATCGTATCTGATTCGGTCAAATGTTTCACTTTGAAACTTTCAGTTGAAACGCACAAGTGGGTTTCCATGGGAGTAAAACCATTTGCGATAAAAGACGACTTTCAAATTCAGCCACTTGAATTTCTATCAACTCAATGAGTGTTGTTTGGGATTTCACGTGTAATGAGTGCCAATTACCTTCCAGACGTTTTGCCAAGGCTTAATGGTGCATTGGAAAAGGTTTAAAAACATTCATGTGTAAGAGTGATCAGTCTAGATCCATAGTTGCAGGGCTTCAGGTAATTTGTTCCTGGCAACATTTAAGACCCATATAGCCGGAACACCTGTGCAAGCTGGCACGGACCTGTACCATGCCTACACTGAATTAACATACTTCCTTATCCTCCACAGAAACAAACTGCCCATGAATACTTGATAAGAACTCACTGTGGACATCAACTTGCCTAGCCGGAACTTATTAACTTATGGCCACTGTGGCTTAGTTGTCCAAGAAATCTCAACTTAGGGTATGAAGTGTTTTTTACCCGATTTATTGGATATTCATGTAGTATTTGTTCATTATTTTTATGGTTGCAACTTCTTAGAGGTAGTGGAGTAATAGAGTTGAGTGGCTCACAAGCAACTTGCATTGCATGCATTCTCAAATCGTATCCAGTTTGGACAAGCTAAACCGCAGAATTGTTTTGGTTTCCCAAATCAAACATATCTGTTTTGAAAGTGAAAAGACATCTGAAATGGATGTCATGTAAGGGAAACATTCAAAATGTGCAGTGTTGGGGATTTAGGAGCATAGCTGTGAGCCTATGGGTTATGCAACACCAGAAAAATTGGTGGGCAATGCAGATATGTGGAATAGAATTTCTACTGCAGATCTAATTTTGATTTTCACCAATGCCATCCATTTTTTTGCACAATGTGTATTGGATCCAGGGTTGCCAACCCTACTCCTGGAGGTTGCTTCCCAGCACACCTGCTGGTTATTTTCCAAGTAATCCTGTACACCATGATTGGGTCAGAACTAAACTCTGAATGATAGTAGCCTTCCAGGAGCAGGCATGGTTACATTAGATGGTAAAAAGATTGTTGCTAGTCCACAGACTCAACTGAGACCAATGGGGCGACAACAGAAATTGTTTTGGAGGCAATCTTGTAGAAGGTCACCTCAGCAGCAATGCTTTCTATGCATACCCGAGTATCCCACAGACCTTCTAAAACCGTCTCGAAAGGAGGCTTCATTGTGTAGTTTAGCAAAGGAATCTGACCTGCACACACAACCTGGCAAACAATGGCACAAATCAGGTTGTGAGAGCCGAACAGAGTACAGACTATATTGTACAAGATCCTTGAGAAGCCTTAGAGAACATGAAGGCCAGTCCTTGAAACGTGACCTCCTATTGAGTGCTGAAGGTTTAGTGTGTTTCGAGACCCAGAAACCTAGAAAATCTTGTGAAGTTTAATATTTGTGTAGCGATCCCGTGGGAAACACCATGGGGAAAAGCCCATGTACTCACTCAACCTCTAGTGACCTTTAAAGCACTTCTTCCTTCCTTCGAAAATGCAGTGTAATCATACTTTTATGAAGTTATCGAACCAGAAATGTACAGAAAAAGTGGAACTGACAGGATGACGTTTTCAAAAATGCAATATCAAAGTGCTTTACTCATTTTATGTCTTTGGGTTGAGAATAAACTTCTGGCTATAACGGTTTAGTCAACTGTCCCATTAGCTCTGGGATAGGTCGGATTTGTCTTGCTCAGCTAAAGTTGTGCTTCTTGTTTGGAAACCAAAAAGCCAATTATTTTCTTTATTTCCCTCTTGAGTCCACATTGGACAGATACAATTTCTCTCGTGTCCACATTGGAGGAATTAAACCGGAGTTCTCAGAACAAACAGTTTCACAGCAGGGCCTTAAACTTTAAGTACCAGAATGGGCTGCCAGTCCAGGGTTTTGCTATGGACAATCAGACAATTATTGCTCACAAAGAGATGATATATGATCCCTATACTTCACTTAGAAGTCTAAAGAGATGTGCTTACACCACTCTTGGGCTATAAATAAACCTTCACTCGTCATAAATTAGCATCTCATCATTTTAATGAGCTCAGACAGACTAATATATTCATGAATTAATTTCTTCCACTCCCTGACCTGTCTGATCTTAATGACATAAAGAGTTAGATGCGAAGACTGAAATACTGTAAATATGTTTTTAAGCTCGTATGAAAAAGTGACTATAGGCTTTTCCAGATGTACAGTGGGTAGGGAAAGCATTCAGAGCCCCTTAAATTTTTCATTCTTTGTTATATTGCAGCCATTTGCTAAAATTACTTTTTTTCCCCCTCATTAATGTACACACAGCACCCCACATTAACAGAAGAACATAGAATTGTTGACATTTTTGCAGATTTATTAAAAACGAAAAACTGAAATATCAGTTTGCTCCGTATTTAGTAGAAGCACCTTTTTGATCGAATACAGCCATGAGTCTTTTTGGGAAAGACGCAACAAGTTTTTCACACCTGGATTTGGGGATCCTCTGCCATTCCTC
>JAUMHR010000082.1:3457212-3473815 GCA_032361145.1 Enteromius fasciolatus
TGTCGACATTTACAAAATGTTATCGATAATGAGCATTTCCATCAGCTATATCGGTAAAATATTTGAAGCGCTAAATAATTTTTCCGCAAAAATGCCTTGGATGGAAACTTGGCTATCGACAGCAAATCAGAATCCATCTTGTTATCATGAGCTTGAGAATTTAAAGTGGCAGACTCACGTGCACATAAACAGACGATATCTTTATTGTAGTGGACGCTAATATCGTTATCTTTATCATTATCGTGTTTGGTGTGAATGGTACATTAAACTGAGCAGTTATATCACCTTGAAGCCATTAAAGCTGTAAATCCTTTTTTGTCCCCATCATTCGCTGATCATGCTTTTCATTATGTGCTAATTTGAAGTGTCACTCACCATAAGGTGGGACAGGAGAGACGCATCTCCTCCTTTCCCTGCTGCTCCTAGCTGTAATTTAACTGCCTGTTGCTAAATCCCTCTATATTAGCCAACGAGCCATACAAAAAGAAAAGGACACATAACTGCAGGGATCCGTAACGTCTGAGGTAAACAGAAACCTGAGGGTATCTCACAAATGTAAACAGCTGCTCTGGCAGCTTTCTGGTAATTCCCAACAGTCGTCGCTATGGGCCTGGCGACATGTGAGCCAATCAGAGTGAAGCACGGAATGAGTGAACCAATGACAGTAAAGCAGCTCAACAGCTCGGCCAATAACAGAGCAGCCCTCTATAGTCTCTTTTTGCAAAAACATACCTTTACATCAGATGATTCCTCTCTTGCGCTTGGAAGATAAGAGGAGAGGTTATAATTTTTTATCACAATGCCCAGGCCTAAAATGATTTTAAACCCCAGCCTTATCTCGCTTTCTCATACCGCGCATGGAAACTTCACATGGTGATAAGAATCCATAATGAGATGAGCCACAGAAACGTAGCAGCAACAATAAATCATGCTTATGGGAGTTTCCCTGCTAAACTGGGTCATACCGTTGCCTTAAATTCTGTGCGAATGAATTATGAAAAAATAGTCGATTGTAATTATAATTAAAACAGCTGTTAATGACTTGAGGGTTTCTTAAAATGCTTTTCTGTGCCTCACCAAATGCAATCACAAAAACTGATTTGTTCGAAACAGTAACAATTCAACCTTAACAAAGTATTTAAGAACATAAACGTAATTAGTTTTACTATAAGCAATACAAAATTCATAATTTTTTTTTGTGGCTCAGCCAACTGTTTTATTTGTTAGCATTTCTGCTACTTGGCTAATAAGCGTCTTGTTCGGCCCAGCAGTCAAAACCTTGGTGATTACAGAAATTTTGTACTAATGAACAACAGTTGAAAGCCTATATTGAACAGTTTTGGGTCTTTTCCTCATTTCCCCACATTACTTCCTGTCAGTTTTCCTGTCAGCAAAACTAACCTACGTACTAATCTACGTCCAGCAATCTTTGAATATTAAGCTGGAATAGGAGAAGTTTAAAATCAAGACACACATCATTTATCTTATACAGCTTAAATTTTACTGTTTGTTCGTGCTTCCAAAATCATTGTAACAAACCACGTACAGCCTACTGCTCCTGCATTAGCAAGTTAGCGTGTTTCCTTTGATCATTCATTAAGTTGGCTTTCTCATGCTCGGAGGAACACTGATAGCCTGATCAGGGGCTGTGTTTTCTCACCATTTACAAAAACAAAAATGGCAAAGAGGTTGTGAGAGACTCAGGTGGATCTTTCTCAGCAGCCCTTTGAGATAATGAACAGAAAATGGCAACACGCGCGCACACACATACACACACATAAATGAACAAATAGCCAAGAACACACTTAAACTACAACAACAACAGAAGTAAATGAGTCGACTGGGACTACCTGTTCGTTTGATTACACACAAATGCAAGCGAAGGCGAAACGAGTCTTAGCCGACACAATGAATTTAATCTCAAAGATCTAGCCACTTTAGCTTTCCAAGTTTATGTTAGCAGCCAAGCCTGAAAGTGTATTGATTAGTATTGCTGGCTCCACGCAGGATTATTTTTTATCATGCATCCTGTTTCAAGGGCTCAGGTGCATTAGCACTCAAATGCCACATGCACATATTCGCTATGTGGAAAATCAATAGGATATATTACGAAAGGTACAAAATCCCCTATATGCCTAAAACTTTCTTTTACCTCCTGATATTTTATACATTTTTTATATGTGATGCTGATAGCCAGACAACTTATAACATTACTAATACACAACAAAAATATACAGAATATATAGAATATAAAAATATATTTGTGTCATTACAGTTATATATGATGTTAATAAGATCTATCTATTTATCTATGTATAAAGACTTGGTTGCCATAACCATTAATTAATTAACCATATGAAAAAAATGTGATAAAATTATGCAGTTAATTTAATTGATTTGATGATTAATTAAATATAATTTTAGTTTAGGGATAGAGTGGTGAGTGGTACTTTGGTTCACAAAATCTTGATGATTAATTTCAAACTGGAAATTCCAGCTTTTTAAAATTGAAAAGCAGGGAAAACACATGTTGGATTCATGAGAATCAGTGGATGTATGCAATTTGCATATATCTATCCCTCTGTATGTAATAAAACATGACAGCGTGTCATGATTATGCATATTTTTTGCTTTTAACTGATATGATGACTTGTGAAATCTGCTCTCCAGCTGAGGCTTGTGGGCTGGTTCGTGTTTAAGCGCGTTGTCCCCTGGAGAGGCTCGCCGGCCTGCGGCAGACCCCACTGAAGTAAAGTAGACTCATTCTGTTTCCCTATAGGAAGATTGGAATGGGTAGTCATGCATTTAAAGCTGCGGAGACAGCTAGGGAAAACGGCAAGTTATCTCATTGAGAAAACAGAGCACAACTGAAAAATGCTCCAGAGGAAATAGAAAGAGAGAGAGGGGAAGAAGAAGAGAGAGAGGTTGTGCTGTAATAGTGACCTTGAAGGTGTGATTTGATAAACTGCAGTGTGGAGTAAGCTTGCTCGACAACATATGCACACACACTCTGATACCCAAACACTCAAATAAATATGTTTATAGGCCATTACAGAATTTTGTGTGTGTGTCCAAGTCAAATCAGATTACTATCTGTACACACAATACTTTTTACAAATAGGCTACTACCAGCGAGCTATCACTTTAAATGTCAGCCAGACAGATAAGTGGGTAGTTCTTGGTAGAATTAGGTATAATATGAACCAGAATTTACGCAAAAGCAAACTGAGTATCAAGTTGTCACCAAGTTTTCTACTTAGAGACGAAATCCAAAAAGATGAAACCTTCTGAGACTTATTCACCTCTTACCTCAAGTTGAGAATTCATCACAGAAGACAGTCCCCTTTGCACGCAGGGCTGATGTTAGGATGGTTAACTGTTGAAATCTCCTTGATTTGTCTCCATTGTCTGCGGCAGAACGACTGATTGTTCACCAAGACAGTACTTTAGCGAAAAAGTTTAACTGCAATTAGCGCATTCCCCCCGTAGAGGAATCCGTTCCTCTGTGGTACGATGAAGACGGATCTCTCCGCCTCTGCTCTGAGCGTGGCAGGTTGTTTTCTTCATCAAGTTGAGGAACGAGGGATGGGACCTACTTTAAATTTCTAAAGAACAACAAAGGTATTCATTACAACTCCTGGCTCATTTATCTATAGTCTGTCTTTCTTTTGTTCATTCCTCTCCATTGCTTTAAAACTTTAACTTAACGTTGCTGTGCTTTGAGTGTTACATCTTTAAGTATCATGAGTGTTAACTTTTTTAAAAATTGGGCTGGTTAAACTAATAGAAATACTTCATATTAGAGATAGAGATAATTTTAAATGACCTTTTAGGATCAAAATAGTGGCTCTTCAACGTCTGATCAAAAATGTAGCATGCTATCATGATTTCTTGTTTTAGATTAAATAATAGAAGTTGTAGAGCTATGCTAAATCAGCAAGCTAAATTGTTAATTTGCTAAAAGAAGGCTAACTGAAAGCACTAGCAATGTGCTTGTTGGTCTTTTTGCGCTGGTCTGAATAAAAAAGCAAATTCACTCGTTGCCACTAGGTGCTGCTTTTGGAGCAGTAAAATAGTGGTTTCCCTGGTAACGCTGTACACAAAGCAGCACTGCACTCACAAACGCACGTAATCCGTCATTATAAGCAAGACGAAATTAAATTTTGACCAATCACTGTAGATTAGTGTCACACAAAGGAGGGGTTTGGAAAAATGAATCACTGAACGAATCGTTTGGGAATCGTTGAGCAAATAAGCTAAAAATAAATGCATATTACAAGACAATAAACATGTTTTTTTTTTACCTTGCATGCATTCCAAACTGTTGTTGGGGACTATTAAGGGCACTTTAACCAGTTTTATTTTTAGTGATAATAGTATGCGATATGTCACACAATTATAACACCACAAAGAAGCTAATTTATTAAAAAAGCGAACACTTGAAAACACACTACCTAAAAAGAAGGAGACCATCTTTTGGAAAACTGTATTTTAAGTGGTTCACGTATAACCCACACCGCAGCCAGACACCAGATGGCGATCTAAATATTTTGGCTTCACTTTTCTGGACGAGTGCAGCACACTTATTTCAGCAGCTAACATGCTACCAGGGCCATGCACAGGAACGAAAGCTCCACTGTTTTCATTTTGTCCACTGCTACGCACACACTCGTTCTCTGTGACATTCAGAAGAGTACTTAGGATGGTGTCGTGCCTGGCAGTAGCAACCTAGCATCCGTCTTCTCTTGTGTTATTCTCTTTGAACAGGCGCCAGAAATATTAAACTTCATAACCTAGTGCCCTAGCGGCTATACTCCACTGAACAAAGTCCCCAGCAAGTACTTTCTCTCTCTGTTGTGCAATTTGCGAAGGAAACTGCTTATCCTACAAAACCTCATACGGCCTTGACATATCAAAGCCGGAATGGCTCTTCAAGTAGTGGCCGCTCAACCTCTTTTCCTTTAGCGACACTGTGGCTGTACAATGTCACCGAGGACGTCTTCATTACGGCAGCCAACCCGGCTTCCAGAGTGAAACAACTAGCTAAAGCCGTGCCAGTATTTCACCTTTTGTTTCACGATTATGTAAAGCCTTTTTCGTACTCACGTCAGTTGGAATCCGCCAGGCCGCCAAATAGAACATTTCTAATTTAATGTCTCATCCACTTCACTTTGTTTGAACAGTTTCTATCCTCTTCGCCCTCCCTCTCGTGCTTCTCATGAGAGGGACTCGCTAAGCCCAGATTACTTTGAGCTCTCGAGTGGAGTATGAAATGAACACATATCTATTCTTTTGATACTTTCAATAGAATTGAAATGGATTTGCTCTATCAGAAAGGCATGTGCTCGCTGCAGACTGGCTCGAAACGAAGTCCGTCGCTTCTCATTTATGTCATATATGGCTCACTTCTGACTGGGATGGATTCAGACATATTTGGAGAGACTAAATAAATTTCATCCTAACGTGAAGGGAACCGTGATTTCCGTGAGGGAAGTTATTTTTTCACTTCAGAATGGAGCACATGAACATACAGTACCAGTAATGAGGTAATTCCTTCAGGAACTGTCTAAAGGAGACTGTGTGAATGAGAATTTCCGCTACTATTTCCCAATATGTGAGTCCAGATGAAAATTTTATTGCTCAGACGTTGTTCGTTCAAAACTTAATGAACTCCCCAGCGATGTTTCATGTACACTACCATTCAAAAGTTTGAGCTTGGTAAGATTTATTTTTTTTTGAGATCACCAATATTTTTAGGATTTAAAACATTTCTCTAATTAAATATATTGTAAAGACATAAATGCAATATACTGTACAGGTTTCTGCTTGCATTGCGTTAGTCACGCTTGTCAGTAAAGTTTTTTTTTCTTTAATAGCAGTTCGCGTTCACAATTTGGTATGATTGCACTCATAAATGAACAGTATCAGTTTGCAAAACTTGTCACAATGCTAGATGGCTAATTTGGTGGTTGTTCTAGGTTTTTGTCCAAGTCAAAAGATCCTAAGACTCTAATATAATCCTGGCCCCATACAGCTGGATTTTTGAGATATTTAATGGTCCCTTCGGGTATTCTTGAGAAGACAACTGTTGAAGGGACGTGTGAATTTAGGTCTTTTTCTTTAAAGACAAATCTGAGAAGACAAAAGTCACCAAAAGTCTCCATTTGTCCTCTACACAATCACACTTCTTGGATAAACTAGAAATAGATCTGTGATTTTTCTTGTCCCAATTGACTGACAGGTGGTGCTGTATTTATTAGCCCTTATAATGAGAGACGTCAGCTCATTTGCCCCAAGTCTCATAACCTCTGCAGAGGACAATCCAAAAACAGCTCCCGCACTCCAGTATTCATTCACTCCAGTGCCAATTACATGCTGACTACAACCTCGCCTGACCGACAACTGCATCAAATCTGTTAACTGGCGTTTTCAGGGTTCACACTCTGTTATTTCATTATGTTTGATCAATATACATTTGTCAGTGGGATTTAGCATTGATTCAGCAACGTTTCCATCTAGAGCAGGACAACAAATAATAATAATAAAAAAATGAAAATCAAGAGAATGGAAGCTGCCCAGAATTTTAGTGGCAGACTTTCACATAAACATAACATAAAACTTAAGTGAAAATTACATCGAAAAACTGACACTCTTTACTTTCTTAATACACACACTTGGTCTTATTTGTAACAGATTAATGTTGCAAATTATTCCAAAGGATTCTTTAGCAATCCTTTATTAAAACGTAATAATTCAGTCTCTGAAATTGCTTTCTTTTATGTCTTCGTAAGAAAGTAAATGTTTTTCTCACCGCTTTGTCCTTCTATTCACACTGAGATGGCATTTTTGTCAAAGAAAACAAAGATTTTTAAAAATGCTCTTCAAATAAATTTGTTTTTGTCTGGACTGTGAAGTAATTTTTTTATTACAATGACACATTTTTAGTCATGTGATGCATATTGTACAAGTAGAATTTCTTATGTTTAAAATACATAAAATTTGTATGATTGACCTACACCTAACTCTACCTATCTCATATTTTACGAGGTAAACATTTGTATGTTTTTTGCTAAATCATACGTATTTTATGAGTTGCCAATTCGTATGATTTTGTGCGAATTACCTAAACCTAACCACACCCCCAAAAGATTATGTTGTAATCTTTTCATACAGTGAACTTTTTCAATCCCATTCTTTCATCATATCCTGATCGTTTCCAGTTATCTTGAGAACTCACTTGAGCAGCTATTTCCAGTCATTCAAGCGCAAATTCATATGCAACTATAAACAGGAAAAGATCATAAACTATTACATTCAAATAACATACTTCAACCGACAAACCAATCAAACTGACCTTGACTTACTGTTTTACTGCTAATGAAAAGCTGTAAGCAACTTCCCAGACCTTCACATTGACAGAACCGACATGGGAGCTCAGGTTGCCCTTGAAATTCAGTGAACTTTTAGTCTGCCGTATCCGTGCATTCTCAGTCGGTGTAACAATCACAGTCTGCGAGTTTTAATTTCTAACATCCCTCACTGTCTTAGACTCGCGAAGTGAGCGGAGAGATCTATAATAAAAACTTTATTGCTCGTTGCTGAGGAAGGAAAGTAATTACAGGCTTTATAAGGTTATCAATTCCTTGGACCAGATCTTCATCGATCGCTCTGAGGAACATTTTACACATCAGACAGATAATGGGCAGGGCCTCAAGGGTGTGTGTTTGCAAGCATATGTGTGGGTGTGTGTGTGCGTAGACATCTTCTTGCAGAGAAATAAAGAAGTCTTGGCTTTAATCGTCTTTGCTTGACACAGCACTTTTCCTAAGCAGGTGTTACAAATCTCGACCGATAATGACTCCAGAGCAAATATAAAAATGTCTGGGACTCTTTAGGTGATTATATCTCAATTAGATCACTGCGATCATTCAAACAGAAACATGTGTGATTCAGTGTAAGACTCATTTACTACGAATCTATTCACACAACAATCTTAATAGATCGACTTTTTAAAGACACGAGGTGAGATCACACCAGACTTTAAGTTTGTGAATTGTCACAAACTGGAAATTCTGATTAGAATCGAACTGTAAAAGAATTTCTTTATGCACAACTTTATGACCTATAATGGTAGAAAAGAGTGCAGAGTCCTAGTCATTACACTGGCGCCCACATTCAAATTTTTCCCTTGACCTATCTTTTCAATAACTATAATTTCCAAGATGAAAAAGAAATGCTCTTCTGTGAATTCTGCCACATACAGGGTGGTACTTTTAGGCAGTAATAATAAAAAAAAAACCTTCAAAACCCTGGAGAGGTTCAGCCTTAATAGCCTGGTTTATTTTTGCATTATAAAGGTATATGCACTGTACTCAAAAGACCAGAAAGAAAAAGCAGCGTAACTGTTGTTCTTTCAAACTGTACACCACCTTTCCATTTCAAATGACATTTTGAAAATTACATAAAGGGATCAAAGGAAACCACCTTTTCCCCAGCAAACCATGCACCTGAAGTACATATATAGCCTACAGATAGGATAAAAAATGGGGACCGTGGTGGTGGTGCTCCCAGAACATTATTGTTACAAATATAACTTTTTTAAATTTAAGTTTTAATTACATTTTGCCCAAAAGTGAAATTTCTGTTATCATTTATTGATCTAAAAAAAAGTTTGTGCTGGCCACTCTTTTCTATGCAGTTCTATGCAATAAACAGTATCAAAATGAAACCTGTGTGGATTACTTGTAGAATATTATATATGTTTCTATCAGCTGTTTGGACATTCACTGCAGATGATCTGTAATGTAATGCTAAATTTCTCCAAATTCGTTCTGATAAAGTAAGATACTCTCGAGATCTATAAGGGTGAGTACATTTTCAGGTAAACTATTTCTTTAGGTTAGAAAATTAATCCCAAAATACTAAACTCATATAAATGGTCCATAAGTTTTCTGAAACTATGCGTTCAGTTTAATTTATTATTCATTGACAATACTGAATTTGTCACGAATCGCGCCTCTGTGGTCCTCCCCAGCGAGCAGCAGCGGGAACCTTTGCCCGAGTATAAGTGTTCCCGCCAGGACCTTTTTAGCCCACGTACCCCGGCGCTTTTCGCGCCAACTCTGGACATTTCTACGGTATTTAAGTGCTGTCTTTTGCACTGTACAGACGCGAAGTCTCGATTTGCCCCGGCCATCGTTTCTGAGAGTTTATTCCTGTTTTTTCCTACCCGTGTTTGATTTTTGACTGTGTTTTGGTTTCCCTATTTCTCGCTGCCTGCCCGACCTGTATTGCCTGTTCTTTGACTACGTTTTGCCAGCTCTCTGATATACTTCTGTTTGCCTGTGTACCGACCTTCCGCCTGTCTGACTACGAACATTAAAACATTGCATATGGATCCGACTGAGTCCTCCAAATCCTTACAGAATTAGGGAGATGAACTGGTTAACACTAAATAGAAAACCTTGCTTTCCGATATCATCATCATACATTTTTTTACAAAGCTTTTACATAATTTTATAGGTCATGTCATAAAAAGTTTGCCAGAAAGAGGTAAACCTGATTTTTTGTCACATCAGAGCGCCGCCAGAGTCCCGTCAGCGATCCTGAAGGTTCTCCTGGAGATCAATGGGATTTGACGTGCTGTCAGCGGAATCAAACGCTCATGATGGATGACTCCGTTTGGTTTATTGTTTCCAGCTGACGTAATGCCGAGCGGCTCTCCTCCAGCACACTTTTTCAAACCCGTAGGGGAGCCAAAAATAAGAAACAGAACTCTTACCTTGTCTCTTTTTTCACCTTTTGTTAAGTATAAGTCGGCTTTTATCAAGAAAATAGTCCCGGAAGACTTCGGCTGTTATAGACATTTTTGCATTATACTGTACTGTGCTTTGAGTATAAAATTACCATGAATTATTTTATTGTCTTACGTATTCAAAAATCGGGGTGAATTATGAGACACCTTTTCATTTCTAGTTAACGATTTAGAATCAAAGTCCTCAAACCATTCCAGAAATTTGACCAGGATGGTCCTAGTTGGAGAATGTTCCAGGAAAAAAGTCTGGAAATAGCATAATTTTCACAAAGCTGCTAAGAAGTTTCCATGGTGGCCTTCGCTAATGCTTTATCGCTAATTCTGGCTATCCCATTTAGGAGAGGATATGTGGCCCCCTTGACCCTGGAGTGGGACTGAGAATGGCACAAATTCCAAAACATGGGAATACCAACGGCAACCAATCAAATGATGAAACAATGATGGAATTAACACATTTTCACACACACCCAACCTGCCCTAATTTCTCATTACCATAAACTCCCATGACAGGAAGATATCATTTTGGGGTGAATTACGCCTGGCTCTGTAGTGCTGGAGATGGAGAAATTGGATTAAATTCATGCCACTCACAGCTGCCCTCTGGACTTATGAACACACACACGCACACACAACTCTGGCATCATGAAAATAGAAAAGACTCAAATCCATGCTAAGCTGCTTTGGTAAATCACATTAACACATTATTTAAGGCTAAAAACCTTTACCCTTATCAACAGCCCAAACATCCAGATGTTCTGATGAATAAACTAACTTCTTCCCTCATTAAAATGAACATTTAAACATATTTGCAGATGCTAATGAGGGAATTCATCATGCTACTTTAGCCAAACGACACCTAGCATAGTATACACACAAATGCTTTACAACAAAGGTATTTTAATCTAGTTTCCATTATGTTTGTGCATGAAGGTGGTTCAAAATCTTTTTTATCATCAATCTCACATCATTTCAAACCTTTTTAGTATCTTTCTTTCCTTCTAAACAATTGCTATTTCTCTCTCATGTAAGCTATCATGTAAGTATAAAAGACATTGAATATAGCACACAAGTCTCAGGAACCACTTTTACAGTGCTTTTATAGTATTTTTGGCCACTTTGGACCTTGGCAGACATAGTCACTATTAACAACCAAAGGGAAAAAAGCACAAATACCACACCAAAAAAACATATCTTTTCACGTTCAGCTGAAAAAGAACAACACAAGAGTGAGTTAAGGACACAATTTCTGTATTTATGTGAACTATTCCTTTAATCTTATGATAAATGACTTGAAGGCAGCAAAATACATCCATAAGTCTTTTGTTCTCTACCCAGCTATTGATGTGCGGCATTATGCATCTCTCAGTCTTATCCTGCTACATTTACATGATATTTGAAAGATGATGGCCTTGATTCAGACTCCCCCGAAAAAGGTCGACCTCTCTAAAGAGGGCTGAATCTCACTCTGTCATATCTGTCGGTTTTATTCTCTGTAATGGCCTCCGCCAAGATGAGAAATCAATGCGAATTGACGCTTTTGATGGTGATCCACGTCTAAACAGAGCTGGATCAAACCGCCCCTATTGTGTCGTCTATTCATGGAGAAAAAAAAAAAAAAGCTTCGCTCTGGTTCGTTTGCTGTGTGTCCGCTGCAGAAAATTGCCGGAAATTACTTTCCGGGGATATCATTAACCTACTTAATACAAATAAACAAATTGGTCGCTAACACCCCAGAAAAGTTCATTTTCGCATCTCGTGAAGCTATTACATTTCTGACATGTTTTGGAGGAATCACACCACCTCAGCTGGATCAAACATGAGTTGGCATGATTAGGCATCGGTTTTTGGCATTGGGTTCACTGGTGGTCTGAACAGCGTACATCGTAGCATCTCCAGAGAGCCTCAACGCTGAGTAAATAGCTCAGAAATAACCCGTTTCGTTTGATGTATTTGCCCATCCACTCTTTGTTTGAGCTTCTCCCTGCTAAATTGTATTTCGCATGGTCGTATAATAGTTGCGAGCTCGGCTACGGGCTAATTCCCCTAGCGCATATGCTATATTGGAGTTTTTCTTTGAAAGTTTCCTGCTGTTGTTGACACTTTATTTCAGCTCAACTCTCCGAGGGGGTGACGCTGTTCACCGCTAATTAGAAACTGTTTTCATCCAGCCCTAATCAGGTCACCGGCTTCCGTCGTATAGCGAGATGTACCAGTTTCCACAAATTGCTGTAGACAAAGAGGGAGAGCTGTGTGTTCGGGATGTTTGGTTTGTTTCTCCGATTCCATGGCGGAACTGAGATGTGGCTTTTGATTTGCCTAGTCGGCTATTTTTGAAACTCTTTAACCACAGTGTTTGTTTGTTTGCCTTTTGTTTCCTACATGGACCGTCACACACTGTTTACATTAGCATTACCGGTGTCTCTTAAATGTGTATTTTTAGAGCTCTAGCAGAATATTACTGTATCCGTATGCCATTCAGGTCAGCAAACAAATATTGCAGCCTCAGCTACAGTAGGTGGCTGATATTGTATAAATATCAAGCTGGATTCAAAATGAAGCAAGTCTTAGTTTTATTTACTTGGATTATTCTTAGTGATACCATGAAATTTTGAGACACACACACACAACTATGACTTAAATAAAACACAGCATTGCTTCTGTTATTTAGTTTTATTTTAGCCATAACTGGCATCAGCAGCATGGTCAGTCAAGGATTGCTACAATAAATATAATAAGAATGTTAATATGTATCTACTGTTATCCATTCACATGCAAATCTTTTAAGGATTAATTTAAATGTTTTTCTACCATATTCGTAAGTAAAGCAAAGCATACTGTGGCTTAAAATTAAACTTAAATAGATGAACAAACAAACCACAAAGATAATAAAAAAGTAGTTATTTGGTTTATATAAAAATAATAATTATAAAAACACCACTGTTCAAATGATTATGGTTGGTAAGATTAAAAAAAAATGTCTTATGCTTTTCAAGGCTGTATTTATTTAATTAAAATACAAAAAAGCAGTAATTTTGTAAAATATTATTACAATTTAAAATGACTGTTCATTTTGGAATGTATCAACAATTACTACATTTTTAGAACTTCACATACTCTATATGGAGCCAAGCAGAATGAACATTCTGTTTAAAATCGAATGTTGTGAAAAAAGGGTTTTGAGTGACATGGGGGTAAAACATGAATTTTCATTGAGCAAAATATGGACAGTTACCAAAGGCTCTTTCACTCTTCTTTCACCTGTGAATATCTTTTGAAATACTACAGATGTTTTAAAATAAGTGATGTTAATAAACAAATTTCGAGAGGAGCGCGTACGCATGATCAGCCTAATTCCGTCATGTCCAAACAAATCCATAAGCCTTCCCTTTAAATAAGCTCGCTTTCTTCCCTTCCGCATCTCGCTCAGAGTACCTTTTGACAACCGCCTGGATAGCAAGACATATGGAGGTGATTGGTTCTGCAAAGAGATACTGTACAGGTACATGTCAACCAGTCACTAAAGTTAGCATAACTTAAAAAGAAAAACACACTTAATGTTTGCTAAGACCTGCCATCTTATCTGTTAATTCACAGGCTAAAAGTTTACAGTATAAAAACATTTGAATATAGCTTAGATACTCTCTAACACACAAAGTAAAATAATTAGCACACAAGTGCTTCTCCACATGGAAATCTATTTTAGTTTGGAGTGGTTGAGTGTGAAGCCGTCAGAAAAAGGACATCTGTTGGAAAAGGCATATGTGATTGGAGAGTGAAAAGGAAGAGGATCCACGACAGATCCTTCTGTCGCTCGCAGTGATACATTTCACACAGGAAACGTCCCAAAAGGCTTCCCGCCAGAAGATACTAAAGCTCCTCTGCAAAACAGATTTTTGACACTATTATGAGAAATATGGTTGTCGTCATTGACAAAAAGTTTTTAATGAGTTTTCTAGCAGGCAAGCGTTGATTTTCAGTCCAAGCTATAGAGTGAAAATGTTAAAAGTTGAGTGGTCTCTTACCTTCTTCTGGATCTTCAGCATCTTCTAGATCTTCTGCATCTTCTGGATCTTCCATATCCTCTGTGACCTCCTGCACCTCAGGGTCACTCTTAAATGCTAAGGTCTCCTCGTGGGTGTAATATGTGCCTTTCTGATGGGCCATGAAGCGGAGAACCACTATCATAATTATCAGTATCATCACAACAACTGCTATCAAAGGGACTCCTGGATGAGGAAAGAACCACAAATTAAATGAAGTTGATAATAGGAATTAAGTTCACACAAAACAGTGTTTACTTTGAATATGATTGCATTCTTACCCATCAGAACAGCATAAACTTCAATGCTCATACCTGAAACAAAACCAAAGACAAAAACATGTTTCTCTCTCCCCATTGACGAGTTGATTCAATGCTTTTCCTTCACTTCCCTCCAGAAACTTTTTGCTCTTCATGAAAATCTAACATGCTGCACTTGAAAGCATTCCTAGTGTTGTATTTTTAATGGCGGGAGAACAGATCTTGGAGAAGAAACTCAATGAAGGGGATAATTTGGGTGATGAAGACATTTTATGTAGTGGAGAGCAGATGTTTGCACTCGGATTTAAATAGACACCATATATTTTTATTGCAGGGCTTCCCATACAACAAAAAACAAACATAAATGTAAGCCCTCTAAAGGGATAGTTTGTCTAAAACCCATTTATTCAGTCCTTCAAAAGCCATATGAATTACGTTTTTGTGAAATAATCTTTTATAGGATATTTTAAGCGACGACAAATACGTTCATACCACTTGTAATCTACATTCAAGGTCTTCTAAAGTCATACAAAAGCTTAATGAGAAAAACAAGATAAAGTAACAAATTAAATGTACAATTTCACAGTAGAAAGGCTTAAACAGTATTTTCTTGTAAAATCTACTCCAATAATATTATTTTATGTTTTATAGCCTGTCTCGTAAGTTTAATTTAAACATACCACGTCGGGGTCACCAAAAGAACCAAAAACACCATACAAAAAGATGTTATACATCGTCATTGACAAAATCTTTTTTTTTGCCCTCAAAATTTTCCTAGTGTGACCATCCCTTTAATCTTGTCTTGTTTTTCATTTTTATTTTCCTCCAAAGCAATTTTAAATGAAACATCTGAGACAAGTTTAATGAATGAACCACCAATGAGATCTCAATTAAGCCTCATGAGCAATGAAAGAGCAACCTTTGAGCAATTAAAGCCGTTGGCGGTGATGTTTTGTTACATGTGATGGAGTCTCTGTGTGTCTGTGCTTTCACACAGCTCATTAATGCTTAATTACCTGCTACATCTAGGTGTTAGCCTATCATTACTGCTCCATTAATCAGAGCTTAAAATGCACTGCCCACTCTGAGCCATTAAACAACAAGCGTCAATAAGAGCGGGAAGGGGGCGGCTAGGAAAGGACATCATGGTAATGAAGCACCTTGAATTGAAGAGGAGAGAGAGTGGCTCTGTTCCAAAATCTAGAGATAACAATGTAGGAAGACATTTCTAGGCATCATAGACACAAACTGTGGGCAGCTGCCAATTTAACATGCAAATAATTATTTAAAAAAATACATTAAGCACTTAATCATGCCCCTGACCTAAACAATTAATTGTAATATTGGGATTATGTTAATTTATTTCTTTTTAATATGTTAATTATGTAAATTAAATTCTGTTTGAAATGATTTTAATCTTATTTTTATTCTGTCATATGGAATAGTGAGATCGCTTACAGTAATATTACAGTAACTTCTCTCCACGTGAGCTCCACTGTCTTTACTTCTATTTCTTGTAGCTTTTTAGTTGCTAAACTTATTGTAACTTTGTAGAAACATGAAAAAAGGTCACTCATGTCGCCTGAAATTGCTTCATATTACCAGCTAAATTACCAACTCACTGAAAACCCTCTTTTTTTGCAGTTGCTGCAAAGAGCTTTAGAGAGCAGCTGCCTAAATACGCAGTAGGCAAGCAGACACACTAAGTTTGCAACAAAGCCTGTGTGTGTGTGTGTGTGTGTGTGTGTTTTAATGAGAACACTCTCAAGCTGATTAATTCTGTGAATAAAGAGCACAAATGCAATTCTAAGTGAGATGTTTTCCGGATTCCGTCCACCTCTCTCCGTTTATCTGTCTATTCTTTTTTTCTTATTCCTTTCTGTTCTCTGTACCCCCACCCCACCCAATTCCAAGGCTCATTAAATCTCTCGTCAGCACCTCTACATCTCATCAGTCACTGTCTCATTTACACACGTCCATCTGTTGGATGTGAGATCACACACACACACACACACTCTTTCTGTCTCACTGCAGAGATGCACTGCAGACCCCGCGCATTGTTCCTGTTGCTTTGGTGTTTTCGGTTCTGCTAAATTAGTTAAAACTCAGCTGCGATCAGTTAGGAGGAGGTTATGTGAGCTGAATAAATAGCTAAAAGTATTTACTCACCATTCGTGGGGTCCTTCATGGCGTGTGTGAAGTTACTGGCTGAAAAACAAATGTAAATTAAAAACATGATATTTCATTTGCATTATTGTGTTACACTGTGGGTATATATGCTTTTATAAACAACACATTAATTAAGATATATATATATATATATATATATACACACACACAATTACTAGTTTAATTAAAAATAACATTTCAGTAAAAAGTAACAAATTAGTCCTAAATTAAGCAATTAACTTAACTGCATAATTATATAATATAATATAATATTTAATTAAACAATGCTTAAAAAATATTGACTAATATAATATATAAAT
>JAUMHR010000082.1:3480796-3491130 GCA_032361145.1 Enteromius fasciolatus
GTGGTTTCAGCAACCAGGCACCTCAGTTCCGTCCATGTCCCGCCTCTTTGCCCATTTTGGATCATCCGGGAGTGACGCGCGGTGACGCGTTGCCAAGATGGTGGCGGTCGGCTCCGCCCACTTTAGGCTTCAAAAACGCTCTTCAGAAACCTATGAGTGACGTCACGGACACTACGTCCATTTTTTTTTTTTTACAGTCTATGGTTAGAAGCAACATAATATCTATTTTAACCAAATGTTCTGCTCCTCTCAGCCGCTCACTGAACAGAATAGATGCAGAGAGAGGTGTGCATGCATTTGGAAAACAAGAGCTCACGCTCGTACGGCACAACCAGAGACTCGCTGAGGTTTGTCCAAAAAGATTTGTCACTTTTTTTTGTGGAAATTTTAATTAAAGAACTGGCTTTACTGACGAGATGCGCATAATATATCGTTCGATATATATCACCCAGCCCTAGGACTCGTAATCAAAGAAATCCCAAATAGGACTCTGCCGCTTTCTTCCGACTTTCGCTGCAGCCATCACGCTAGCCGCTAGCAGAAATTATAGAATAATTCACAGAATGAGCCTCAAATGACTGATGGATCTTCTGGAAAATATATTGACTGATACATTCACAAACCATTGAACAATTCGCATATCTGCCTAAATTGGTCCGACTGGGATTTGACAACTCCCTGAATCACTGAACCATTATCAGTGAATAAAATCTTTAAAACTAAATTCACCTGAAGCTCTTGAACTTTGAATGGATGGATATTGCTGCAAATTCCTTACAAAACCATAAAAAATACCACATTCATATTGTGTAAATGGTTTTTAGGACTTTGTAGAGCCAATATCCATTCACATGCCATCTGAACCTACATATAACAGCACGGATGTTTCTCTCATCTTGTGTCTCCCTGGAGATGGCAACCATGGAAACCGTGACAGGCCCCATTGACAGCAATCCCACAATTCCCTGTCCACTTGGCATGTACCGTAAAAGCTTTCGTCTGGAGGGCTTCTTTATTCAGGTGGCTTCAAAAGTAGATTAGTTTACCTGCAATCGATTTGGCACGCGAGGAAAAGATGGGGACGCCCTCCAGATCTTAAGAAGCACAGTAACAATAAATCTCAAAGACATTTTAACCTCAGCCTGGAGATAAAATGTACTTTGTTATGAATTCAGAAGAATGAGAAGATTCATTTCATGACATCTGAGCGTAGGACAAGCAAGATGAAGACGTTAAGTGCTATAACATAGGGATGAGGACATCTTTAAAACACACACTAATTGGAATAGAAAATGTCAGTGCTTTTCACTCTCTACAAAAGAATCGAATTGATCATTCAGTATGGACTGAACATTTCAAACAATCCATTTTATGACTGAATCAACATTTTGTTTAGACTTGCTCTGAAAAACATGATTCACAAAAATGATTCATTCACACAAGAAGATGATTGATTGACTGACAAATTGGACTCAATGACTTAAAAAAAAATCGATAAAATGATTTACAGAACCCAACAAAATGATAGATTCATTTACAAATTGTACTGAATGACTTGTTCACAAAATCACTAGAATGATTCATAGATTCATTATGAATGATTCACAGAATCGTTATGAATGATTCACAGAAAAGTTATAAATGATACTTTCTCCAAACAAACAGACTGATTCATTCACAAACCGGACTAAATGACTAGTTTGAAAAAATGCTATTTACAAAACCCTTTGAATGATTGACAGAATGGGTCTCGGAAATGAACATTTTAAATGATTTCAATGAAACTGAAATGACTGAGTCACTCACAAACTGTGAAGAATGACTTGTTTGCAAAACCAAATGTACGATTTATTTGCAGTGGACTGACTGAATGATTCTCAAACTAGATGGAATGATTCATTCAAAAGTTTGAACTGAATTGTTTCTTGGGTCAACCAATTCACTAAATATATATCACTGAACCTGTGCATTTTTATTTTGCAAGACTTGTGTTTCTTTTTACAAGTGCTAATTTTATTCCTGGAAGGAACACAACTAAATCTTTCAACCTACAGTAAGTCTTACTCTTTGCACGCAACAATTAGAGGAAACAACAGTCTACAACACAACCCAATATCGGAAACATTTACGGTTTACCGAAAAAAAAAAAAAAAAATCACATGGGAATTTCTCCTGGACAATATAGAGAAAAACAATAACGATGGTGTAAGAACAGCAATAAACTCACCTCTAAACGACAAAGTAATCACCTCCTGATTAAAGCCTAAAGGCTATAGCTTGTTCAAAGCCACATGACCGACTACCTCCGAGGCAACTTTACTGAACAGCATTTTCCCTTGAGTTAATTACTAGATGTCAAAACACATGAGCTTTATCACAGAAATGCCATGCAAACATTATTTTGCAGAAGCTCCCTTGAGAAACAATTACTGGTCAAATGGGGTTTTAGTACATATTGTTATGGACCTTTTTGTGAGCGCACAATAACTGATATACAACGCTCTCCATCTCTCTCGGTAAGTTACTGCACATATGGCAGCCCGATAATCTCAAGCTTTCAAAACATTGCTCGCTCTATGCTGGCCCTTGCGGTAGAGTGATGTGCAATTTGTTTAGCGAGAGGCACTCTATAACAGCTAAAGGGAGGAACGCAACTGGAAGAAAAGCCTTTTATTGCTTCAACATGGAGATCTTTCAGACAACAGCAAAATATACAGGCACTCCACTTTCCTGCCAGTCAGAGCGCAGGCCAAAGTCCTTCTAAAGCGATGGCCGAATAAGTATTGTTTGGATGAAAAGTCGGTATTGAATCAGCATCCTCGCCGCTCATGATGACGCGAAAACAAAAAGACTGCGGGGAAACTTAATATATTGCACAGCCGTGACCCTATCAAAAATAGATTTATTAGCAAGAAGTAATTTAGTTTTAATCCACAAAAGAAGATATCGTTTCATGATCCTGAAGTGCAGTATTCACACACAAGCATTTTAAGGAATCAACACACCTTCTAAATACACTTACACCAGCCTTGACGTTATATTCTCTCAAAGCTGGGTATCATGAAAAGGCCTTGTGTACGTACTGTACACCAAGGTGTTCAATCAAAGGGCAACCTGAACAAAGAACTACCAGACCAGAATCACAAAACACCATCCTTACAAGTCCTACGTTCACTCTGTTTTCCCGTCTTTCTGCTTTCCTGTCCTAGCAGATCTCATCATCTTTAGATATTTGGAAGTTGAAAACAAACTAATTGATTAATTAATTAGTTTGTTCATTTTAGATCTCACCCTCTAAGATATTTAAGGTTTAAAACTAACAACAATAATAACAGCAAATACTTCATAATAAAAAAATAATACTTAAGGTCAGGTAATAAATAAACAGTGAAAGAGAATGAAAGCGAGTGAAAGACTTATGACAACTTACAAGGGGTTTTGTTTACAATCGGTGTTGTGGTCGGTAAAGGTGGATCAGTTGAGCCCATCTGGATTGTGGTCATGTTTAAAGTCAGCAATGTCCCGACTGACTTGTGGGTAAGTAGTCTGACTGTAAAAGTTCCTGTGTTTGACAAAAACATAGGGATATCAGTCTTCCAAATACAAATTCGTATTAAAATGCATGAATGATCATGTTTTGTACACATTATTTGCTTCTGTACTGGTTCATCTACTCAGAAACCATTTGCATGAAGCTTTCAGTTTGCTCTGACACATCAGCTGCGATCAGAAAGCACCGACAGTTGTCTGATATGAGTCTTTGAAGCTGTTGGCTGCGGCACAGAATCTCCAAGTGAGATCTGGCGTCTGATTGGCTCCACTGCACGCATACAGTCCCACGCCACTATTTTTAGAAAATTAATCGTTGGATGAAACACGGACCAGCATTCAAAGTTATCAGTTGAGAACACATTCATCTGTTTACCGAGCAGGAGGCACGATCTTGTGAATGGTTCACGATGGGGAATGTGAATTTGGAGATTCCCTTCATAATTTAAGATTTATCAGTAACGTTAAACAGTTTCGAATATGACTACAAAAGGGCCCATCTTATATAGGCTCATTCTCCAACTCCCCCAGATTTAAAAAGTTGAATTTTACTGTTTTTGAATCCATTCAGCCGATCTCCAGGTCTGAGGGCAGCACTTTTAGCATAGCTTAGCATAGATCATTGAATCTGATTAGACCAGAAGCATCTCGTTTAAAAATGACCAAAGAGAGTCAATATTCTTCGTATTTAAAACTTGATTCCTCGGTAGTTACACTGTGTACTAAGCCTGACGGAAAATTAAAAGTTGTTGTTTAAAAGTCAAGGTTTACATAGAAAAAATATCAAAACTCT
The DNA here is from genome assembly GCA_032361145.1 of Enteromius fasciolatus. Classification (NCBI taxonomy): domain Eukaryota; kingdom Metazoa; phylum Chordata; class Actinopteri; order Cypriniformes; family Cyprinidae; genus Enteromius; species Enteromius fasciolatus. The sequence continues at coordinate 3,485,139 of JAUMHR010000082.1, forward strand.
TTGGTCGTTGATGCTTCAGTTCTAATCAGATTCAATGATCTATGCTAAGCTGCATGTTCCTTTCAGTTAAAAGTTTTACATATGCACACATACAGCTAAATCAACAGCTAAAACATCTATGTTTAAAGATAAAAGACTCTAAGGTAAATTGTTAGATTTTATTTATTTTCTATTTGGATCCAAGTCTAAGGTAGAATCACACATATCGCACAGAGACATAAATACCAGAATTCACTGCGACAAAATAAATGCGTATAAAAAGGCAAAATAAATGTTGTTAATACAAGTTGTAAAAAACACTTACAATTGTAATCAGTGACAATCACTACATTCAGTATGTGTTAAAAAATAAATAAATATAAAATAAATAAATAAATAAATATACATATATAGATAAATACACATATATATAAATATATACATATTATATATATATATATTTAAAAAAGTCTAATTAAAAAAAATAAATAAATAAATTGTGAGACAATCCCAAAATTCATTGGAACATATTTAGTGAAAAATAAATCAGAAATAGAGGATGAGTCTCTGGAAATGCTAATTACATGCTTCTAATGTGTGAAAAATATTAATAAATAACACATTTTGTAACAAGCTAAGTGAAACACAAACAAACAAAAGAACCAAGATGGCAGATGAACGAGAGACATGCTGACTATACAATCCAAAAATATCCAAACCAAAGAAAATCATGAAAAGCTCCAGCCTAATCAATCTTTAATATTTACAATTGCTATGTACACTTTATACTTCTAAGAATAACTAGTTGCCACTAGTATGCTAGGATCCGTTTGTAACCTGTAGTTTAGAGTGTTCCAAATCACTCACATATGAGTCATCTGCTTACGTAGACAGCGAACAGCTTCTGTCCTAACTTCAGCATAAAGTCACATTGAGAAGGAATACGTGTGCTAGGCAGCTAATTAAGGTGTTGTGGATTATCTGAAAGTTTTCCCAGGAAAAGGCAAAAATGACACGGAGGACCAGGCTCCTGTGATGAGTCGTATTTGTCAAATTCGAAAGCGTCGCCTTTGACAGAATGAGACCGGCTATTAGTTACATTGCAGGTGTTGCCTTGCAGCATGGATCTTATGTCCCAGCAAAAGGGCAGCGTGTCCTTACGAAGCTACGCAAGGGTCTCGCAACAGCAAAAACCCTACAAAATGGTGTGAATGACAGAGCTGAAACTTACCAGGTCAACGGCAGCAGGTTGTGTCGCCTCGTTTCACCAGATGACGTCCACCGAGTGGCAGTTATCTTGAGTTTGACAGTGTATGCAGCTACAGGGCCATGTCTCTTCTATCTGGACGGCCCAATCTCTCTGGCGTTTTTTAGATATGAAACTTTTTTCTTCTTGTTAGCTAACTTGTGGCCCCACCCTTTGAATTCAAATAAGCTGCAGTTGCTCTCTGGACCAGATATGAAGAGGGGCTCCAGAGAAAAAGACCCACACCCATAAACACATGTGTTTAGAGGAAGTTAGCTGTGGAGGAACTGATGAAGTCAGCACGCAGATGTTAGGACCTTGATATTGTTTCTGCAAGTAACGTGAAATCAAAATGACCCCATTTACTTTTCAAATGCATTTCTTAACTTGGTGTTTAAACAAAACCTGCCCTTATTTCATCTCTTCTCCTTCAACCATCTGTCTATATTCTGGTAGGTAACATCTACTTTTCATTATCCAGCCAATTCCCAATATTCATTTTTTTCCTCACTGAATATCCAGCTTCCTTTCAAGAAAAACAAAAATTGCCTAACTAAAATGGTTTGCAACCTCTGGATAGCTTGTCTTGGCACATTAAACTGGATAGGGGGTAATATTTGAACTTTAAAATAACTTTTAAGCTTTACGATTTAAAAGCAATGGCCATTTAAAATCCATCTGCATTCATTACCGTCTCCAAAATCATCTAAGTTAGGTTATATTCTTTAAAAACCCGGACTCATAATACAGACATTCACCCTCTCTGACAGCCTGAGCCTTTGTATCCAAGTTTTCATTAAGTGTTCTTCTTTTACAATCCCCTCTGTTCCTGTCGAAACACTTGGCTGAACAAAGTTAAATTTGCCGTTTCACACAATAGCGATACAAATATCTATTTTTATCTACAGAAATTTAACACTGACTCATCTGTGAAGTAACACATTTTGATATAAACGCTGTGGAATTGCTCTTTAAAATGGTGAGAAAGAAGAAATGTTTTTACATAAAACAGGTGCAAGACAACAAGATCCTTGGATCCCTGGAAAGACCTCACATTTATTCACAGACAGTTTCCTAAACACCCCTAAGGTTAGAGCAATTGGCTTCAAAACTGACATTTACACATAGTTGACTGCAAGAAAAAAGCTAAGCTTATTAGTTAGTCCTAACATTTGCCAGTAAAACAAACCAAAAAAATCTAAAAATGTACTTACTGTAGCACCGTAACACATCAAAACCTGACATAACTATTTTATAGACTTTTTTTCTGAATACAGAAGTAGAACTCTGCTTTACATTTCCCAGATCTTTGGTTTCTAGTCATATTTGCATATTTTCTGAGGCGATAATATAGCGTGAAATCTATAAAAATGATTATAAAAAGTCTATTACTACATAGTGTTGACTTAGCATTTTAACCCTGTTTTAACATGGAGAAGAGCAACCCAAGTGGAAGTTACAATCCATCATGGTGCCACTCATCGGTTCTCAAAAGGTCTATAAGTTGATCATTTTTATTGAATTCAGACAGTGTGATTCATACAGAAACATACCCTAAACTTATCCTTCAGTTAAACATAAACATACGGTGAGAAAATATACAGAAGTTTATGAATTAGGCAAAAATTCACCAAAATGTAAAACAGTTCCGAATTGAGATCAAGCGAATTTGAAAAAAACATTTTCAAAAAAAGTTTCAAACTCATGAATCATAAATAGATCATACAAAAACATATGAATGAGATGATGATTTTTTTTAAAAAGTTAAGAAATTACCATTAGGGTGTTAAATCACAGAGATCATGCAAAAACATCAAATGTGTGTTGAAATATGTCTTTATTTTATTTTATTCATTGCTTATGAAATAAAGTTATCTCAATACATTTTTTTCTTGAATATTTAAAATGGCAAATTAGGCAAATGTAGCCATGTTATTTATGATTAAAGGGTTAGCTCACCCAAATATGAAAATTCTGTCATTATTTATTCACCCTTGTGTCGTTCCAAACCCATAAGACCTTTGTTCATCTTCGGAACACAAATTAAGATATTTCTAGATAATAACAGAGATCCATCTGTCCCTCCATAGACAGCAACACAAGTGATCCCAGATCCAAAAAACGTAACAAAAGCACAGGTAAAACAGTCCATGTGACACACAAAACTGAAGTTGATCGACTGATGTAACATGAACTTTTTCACCAGTGTTCTTCCACGTTTCTGAACCTGGGATCATTTCAGTTGTGGTGCTCCCTGATATCATCAAAAATATTTTCATTTGTGTTCCTAAGGTAAACGAAGATCTTACAGGTTTGGAACTACACGAGGGTGAGTAATTAATGACAGAATTTTCATTTTTGGGTGAACTAACTCTTTCACTACATTTTTATATATTTACGAAATAAACTAACCAGTATTGCCTGCTTATGTCTAGCTATCATGTTGCAGAAACTTGAAAATTCAGTCCCAACAAGTATATTAAAGTTGCATTTGAGAGATATATACTTCGAATGAAGGAAGGAGACATCAACTTTCTGTTTACGGCTCTCATCTACCTTATTTCCCTCAAAAGGGAAGCTCTTGGCGGCGAGGGGCGGAAGGCGTTAAGGGATCGGGAATGGCTTTTTAATTACAGCCATTTTCTGCTCAGAAATGAACTGATGCTGGCTGTCAGCAGCCACAGATGCCACACAGACCGAGGGGATGCAGATTTCACCGAGACACCCCCCGCCAACTACAGCTGGATCATATGGGTGAGGATATTAATTACTGAGAAAACTCACGCACTGACCTACTGCATTCTCTGTAACTAACGGAAAGTAGAACAATGATCGTAGTGATTCGTTACATTATTTATGACTGCCTGATGTTTGGCACGGTCTTTGCTAATTGTGTTTTGAAACAAACGTATTAGCAAAGAAATTAATTAGCGTGGGTGTTACGTTTCGCAGTGCAACAGTTAGTCAGTGTTCACACGCCTGACTACTGAAGCTCTAATGTTAGTGAATAGTTGAGCCAAAAAATGTAAATACTGTCATATCGTACTGACCCTCATGTTTTTATAAACCCATGTGGTGTTCTTTCTTTTCTGGGACATAAAAGGCAAAGCTGTGAAAAACTTAAAACTACATTATTATTGCTTTTTGGTGCAAAACAGAATCAAAATGATAACCAAAAAATATACATAATATGACCCCTGAAGTACTTGGCATTTAAATGTTGCACACAGCTTTTATCAATTTATAGAGGAGGCTCAGTGAAATATCAAGAAGGAAAAATGTACTTAGTGTGAATACAAATTAATAAAAGAAAGATTAGGTAAATCTTCAAGGGTTTCAGAGATGCAATGTATTGATCTGATATCTGTTTGATACCAAAAGCATGCCTGTTTTTGACATTCCTGAACTAGACGGACAGTGCACGGATTTCAAGGTGCTGATATATACATATATATTGATTTTGCACGGCTCAGAAAATAATTACAAAGACAGGAACAACAGGTAAATTCTGACATACTTAGTGATTTCAGTCTTGTCAAAATCAAACATGTCAGACAATCTCTGTAGAAAATAACAAAGCAAACTGCCTAATGAGGGAATTTTTTTCTTGTTGATAATTCCGGCATTCAGAAATTCAATACAGTCTGGATAGGAGTGTCTCCAGTATATTATCTTTTACACAACGCTTTATTTATTCTGACCTTCCTTCGAATACCGTAACTACAGCTAAATTTGTCACTGCACTGGACCTTCATTATGGATTTGGTTCTTTTTGCCAACTTTCTGACTAAAATAACAACTGGTAAGTACTATACTGGCATCTCACTTAGCATAAAAAGAGAGTTAAATCAATAAGGAGAATCCGATCTACTCAGAATTGGCACTATAGTAGCAATGTCAGGTAAGTAGTTTAACTCTGGTGCACTCTACATTTTTTATGTCCTTTACGGTTATTTTTTGAGATTGTACAATGCGATCCTGGGTAACCAGACATTGTTAATATGTCAATATGCTAGACTGTATGACATATATTTGTTAAAATAATGGGTACAGCTGACAGAATTAAAGTTCTGAATAATACAGATAAGCTGATGACTATTTTCATGTTATTGCCGATAACCGATTCTGGCCAATATTAAATTTGCCCTAATTTTGTCTAAATAAATTAGAATTAAAGCAAAAAAGTCAATTGAATTTTTGTAAACGTTTTAAGCACACAATATTATACTGCTGGTTTCAAAGAAAAGGCTTAAGCTTAGTCCTAGACTAAATGTAAATCTGAGCTGTTTCAGCTAAAAGAAACTTGCACTGACTGATCTTTTAACATGTCAGTGCCTGTATTTTGTATTAAGATGCATACTAATAATGTTTTTTTCTAAGGTATGTCTATAAAAATGACTTAAACGTCCTAATTAAATATTATATGGCCTAATCCTGGTTTAGGCTAAGCCTTGTCTTTGAAACCAGGCCATAATGTGCAGGCACATTTAAATTAGTTTTGTGATTGGCTAAAGATTGCTTTTAAAATTCTTTAATTTAAGAATACTTTGGGAACATCAGATGAGCTTAATAATAAAGCATATTAGGACAGACTGATGCATGTACTGTATGATAAAAAATATCGCCTGACAACCGATATTGTACCGATATATTGTACATCACTAGTCAGAACTAGTTACAAAATACTCAGATTAATCACAAAAGCAATTATTTTTCTAAAGACTGCTGATTTGGTTCCTTTTGACCCCCCCCCCCCCCCCAAACTCT
>JAUMHR010000082.1:3525913-3539627 GCA_032361145.1 Enteromius fasciolatus
TAGGCTGTGTATGCTTTTAAAAATGAATTATTATTATAAAAGTCACTTTAAAATACAGTGTTTGTGAACTTTAACTAGCACCGCTGTAGTTCTGTGAAACACAATTGTGTGTTTACTTGAGGTAAAAGAAACCAAAAATAGATGTCCATCAAAAAAATTGAACTTTGTGTGTTTTGTCCGAGATTTCGCTCGTAAGTACTCGAGTCAATTTTCTTTGAGGTAAAATGCCTTCATCCAAAAGCCCCTGACGTTTTTTTTTTTTTCACACTTCAAATCATCTTATCTTGCTTTGGCAATTTGAAGCAACGAAAACAACCGACGCGTTGTGCTCGCACACAATGCCTTGAAATTACGCTTCACAAAAACAGTTTAAGTGGAGTGAGACGCACATCTATGACTCAGACGACAAGGGCAGAAAGAGCGCCGCTTTTCTCTTTTTACACACTTCACCTCCTGAAAGGCAATTTGGAGATAAAGGTTGAAGCCGGAAGCCGTGAAAGGCGTCTAACGCTAATCCTGCCTCACCTTGAGTCTGATCGAACTCTGAAAATCATCCGCAAATCTCTCGTTTCTTCCCTAAACCGTAAATACATCCACGCGGTTCGCTCAACGGAGGGCAGCTTTCTTCTCCTCGCGCTGGAAGTTCTCTGAAGTTAAGATGGCGCCGACAGATGGTGGAAGTTTTTGAAGTTTTGATGGCCGATAAGGTTACTTTATTTTGTTTGTTCAGATTCCCGTGAAGCGCAGAGATGAGGCAAATCCGTGCCGGGATTATCACCTTGCACAGGTGTGGAGAGCTGATATGGCCCAAACCCGCATGCTCCCGATGCACCATGGGAGGAAGCGGGACATCTGTAAGAGGGAAGCCACAGGTTTTCACAGATTATCCAGAAACCATTTCTCTTTTACGAGTGGGAGACGAAATGAATTGCTTTAGAATATTGCTCTGAAAAGTCCTGCCTGAACTCTAGTTTAAGATGTGTATGGGAAATATTCTACATATTTCGGAATACAGAGCAATGAAACGACCTCCAGAGACTAGAAAGTGCAGATGATTTGACACTTTAAACTTACTTTCATGTAATCAGGCTGATTCAGTCCCGTACGTTAATATTGTTGATATCACCCAAAATACACTATACCAATATTTATAGCTACATTTCATATCAAGTTCGACATTTAGAGGCGAACAGAATCAGCAGAGCATGTATTACTTATTAATTCTTAGTATACTAATTAATTAGGTTTTGCAAAAAGCCATTTTATTACGCGATTTTATTAATACATTTTAGAACTACAGTACTGCTTTAAATGTTTAGGAAATTACTGTTATTGCATCGTCATGAAATTATTTTAAAATATTTTTAAGTAAATGTAATCAAAAATTCAGTGTTCATGAACATCGTGAATTATTCGTAAATTATCTTGCATTCCTTAGAGAAACAAAAGCTTCAGCCCTCGAAACTGATAAATGGTAATGTAAAAAGAGAGGAAACCCTTTAGAATGTGAATTAAAGGAGTCACGGATAAAAGCACTTTAGCCGAAAGTGCCATTGTTCAAAGACCAATCCGCCACAACGAGCCTGCGAGCTCAGATAAACACAATTTCACTCTAGTCACTGCAATTACCACACCGCTAATCGCTTCAGTTTGCATGTCGCTATTGCGGGTAAACAAAAGGTCATAATTTAGTGGAATTAGAATTCCAGAAACGAATCCGCTTGAACCTCTTTTGTTCTTAAGAACGCACAGAATACTGATAATGTCTTTTAATCCCTCACCAAGTCTATTAAATTGTTTGGGTATTTAAAAACTTTCAAGCTTTCAAAAGTCGGTGCAATTGCACGAAATACAGTTTACGGAAATTGAGTACAACTTTCAGGATTAGAAGAGAGACGCATTGCAATAATGTTTAGAGATGTTTGGTGAATGTTAGAACTTGTGAAGCAAAAGTTTGACAGAGCAAAATTTTATTTCTTATTTTCTTACGGTACAGTTTTTCTTTTATACTTTGCCTCTCGTGTGAATTTGTTCAAGCCTAGATGCAACACTTAAAGCATTTAGGATTCCTGCCCGACAGAACCAGTTCAAACCAAATTCACGCGGGACTTCAGTTCAGACAACAAAGAGCATCCTCAATTGCAAAACACATCGGCATCATGGGAATTTAATGTTCTCGACATAACTAGGTTGAGTTCTAGAGTTTACATTGATTCTACAGCTCTGGCTGAGCAGAGACAAACTAAATGATTAAAGCCTGGTTTCAAATGTTACTCTTAGTCCTTTGAGGACACTTTGGTGACGTAATACAGCATAGACTGTTGGGTTGAAGACTTTACTTCAGCGCTTTGCAAAAGTGCTAAAAAGCACCCTATTAAAATGTCAAATGTGACACCCTACGCTCTTGTGTATCTCATGGACACATGCAAACAGGAACACATGCACATAAAACAGCCTTTTGAGGCATGACCCAAGTAATACATGTGAAATAATAAGTCATTTTCTGGAATCTGTAACATTGTAGATTATTTACACAATTGCAATCACACCTTTTTTTTTTTTTTAAAGCAACAAATGTTCCCCAATTGCAATCTGATTAACTCGGATGAAACAGTTCAGTCTTTATTGTTCTCAATAAAATGGCATCACATTCTTAACATTAAACAAGAAATTGGTTGATAAAATCAGTAAACTGAATTGTCACATTTACAATAAATTGGAAATGTGGTTTCAGACCTAAAAAAAAGTACATAAGTACATTTACAAGTATTAAAAAAAACAAACATTGGGTTTTGACTTTACCCCAAACTGGGCTGAGCCTGCTGGGTCATTTTGTTGTATTATTTTTAGCTACACATATTGGTCAATTACAGCTTGGCCTATGTTTGTAAGTATCAGAGTTTATAGACACCGGCTGATTATTTAAACAGCTAATTGGGTCCCATCAAACAAAACGGTTGTGAAAAACCTAGCCATTACAAAATCCATGCAGTATATAAAACATCTCCGGCTTGTTAAATAATAGTACTTAATCATAGTTATCGCAGCTTGACTGTCATTTAAACACCTTAAGTTAGCTAAATGTCAAAAAGATGCTTGAGAATAAAATCATTAAATTCTATTACAAGTTATTTAATTTAAGGGTGTTTAAAAAGGTGGCAGAAAGTGCAATACCACCATTAGTACTAGAAGTACCAACTATCGGTATCAGATGTTTAACAGATACATGTATCGGCACATGAATTTTGCATTGCACATCTCTAATTATTTTCACAATGTTGTGTATTTTTGTGCAACCAAAGCTGCTGGTTCATAGCAACCATAATATAGATCGGTTTGTCTTCTTTCCTGAGCGAATACTTCATGTGGGGAACATCCTTGGTGAAATACATTTTTTACATTATCTAATTGGCCTTGAAACAGTGATCCACTACCTACAATGCAACTTAAAAACTTTCTGAGGTCAAATTAAGCCAGTATTATAGTCAATGTGATAAAATGTGCAAGCCACCTTGATTGGTTGGTTTAGCACAAGGTATTGTTCACACCCAACGGCAAGATTTCAGCTGGGTTCCTTTTAAATCAGCCATTTAAAAAAAAAAAAACAACCATGACGTTTTTGTTACAGATAAAAGAAACCAAGCAACTCTCAGTATAATAGAGGCAAAAAATACTATGGAGGTTGAATTAAAACATTGCATTCCATGAAAATGTACGAAAGATTTCTTGCCGACAATCCCTTTCTCTTGGTTTATCTTAAGAGGTAAGGGAAAACTGGTCTTGTTCAATGGGTTTTTCAACCCATGCTCCAAGTCCTGCTTTGTAGAAAGCTTTGAGGAGAGTCTGTTTGGCCGTGTGATACTCCACTGCTGCTTGTTTTGCCTCGTGATAAGAGCCTGGCCGAGATCCTTGGATCCGCAGAGTCTCACTGAGCTGAGAGAGGTAAAATTACCATAAGTTACCATATATTCATAATCTTGATTGTTTGGATTCATCCATGAACTATCATCTACCTTTGCAGAAATGCTTTACCTTGGCATGTAGACAGACCCAGCGACTGTAGAGGGCGTGTTTACTGAGGTGAGATGGTCTTCCGAGATCATCTTTTCCTGTGGTGGCATTAATGATCTCCAATCCCTGATCTCCTACTGTCCAGTTGACGCTGAAGTTGGGAGCTTTCCCGGGTTGCCTTGCTTCGGTGTTACTGATACCTGCAGAGGAGGGAGGAAACAGATATGGATGGGCAAAGAGCTGAGAAAAACACATGCAATCAATCGTTCGTTGGAGATGTTTTACCACTGAGAAGAGGTCTGTTGAGGGTAAATGGCTTGGGCAGATCGTCCATGTCGGCGATGCGCAGGTACATGGCTCTGGAAAGATGGTCGGCATGGTACAGACTTCCCAAAATTAAACTGGAGAAATAGATGGGTTCTGTAAAGTAACTCAAAAGAGACCCCTGCACGCCGATGACGTTCCATCTACAAATAGAGAAAGAAAACCGCAGATGTTTGTGAAAAGTACAGGTGTGCACCTGGTTGACGGAAGTAAACAAAGTCATTGGTTGCATGCAGTATAAAGTATTCACCCCCTGCGGACATACAGCACGATACTTATGCCACAGTTCCATGAAGGAATAAAACAACATCCTGATGTCAAGAGAGTGCTCTCGCACACAGTCGTATTTACGGCGACCATTGAAATGATCGGGAAAATAACACCTGGGATCTATAATCTCAATCACTGTGATTTCTCCGAAGCCTTCAGAATTATTTTTTTCCAAAGGTGATGCATCAGATCTGAGCGCTCAAAAAGCCTCAGCTCACAGCTGGATGATAACGACCACGTTTAACTAGAGTGGATTTCTTGGCATGCAGTGCGAGGCATGCGGATGTGTTTGCAGCAGTAGGCTTCCCTCAGCAGGACGGCTGTTTTTTGGAGACCATAATCAGAGCCCTAATCAGGGGCCCAATGCCCCTGCTCCAGGGAGCCCCCCGCTCTGGAGAGAGCTGAAGTGATTGGGGTTTTAGAGCCAAAAAGACAGCCAATCAGCTGCTTTCTGAGTGCCACTGGATGCAGGCAACGGAATGCTAACGAGACTCATTAAATGTGGGGGGAGGGGCACAAGGAAAAAGTAAGACTGTCATAGGAAGCATTCGACATCGAGCAGATGAAGGAGAGGTGTCACCACAAAGGTGGGCCACCTGATGTCAGCAGGATATTTTTTCCCTTAAAAAGAATCAAAGCTTTTAAAGACAAAAGACAAAACGAAAAGGAAAAAACGTCTGTTTTTGCTTAAAACATGAATTGATATTAATTACGGTCATGGTACAATAAAATAAACATTGATTCCTATTGACATTTAGAATTTTGCATCAAAATGTATCAAATATAAATGCATCATAAACATATTTTTCTTTTAAATGGATTAAAAAATTTAAATGGATTACTTAAATGTCAATGTCAACTTAAAAATATCTGCTAAATGTCTGCAATTAATTTGAGAGAGATACAAATATCGTATAGGAAATATTGTTAATCATACCTGGCAATCTTGTCACTGCACGACATGGTTAGCAGTCGTTCTCCCTGCAACACTCCATCCCATGTCTGAATGGTGTTACTCGTACGAACGGGTATTGTACCTTCTCCAGACTCAATCTTGGTTCGCAGTTGTCCGCGAGCCTTGCGGTTTGGATGCCGGTCGCCCTGGTCTAGAAAGAGCGAGCTAGAATTTAGTTTACTACATTTTACAAACTGGTCCATATTTTGTTGTGGCATACAACAACAAAGTGAGCAAATCCATCCATCCGTCATAATTTACATACCCTCGGCACCAGCCTCATGAGGGGAGAAGATCCGGGCGTCTCCGCAGGGCGATGTGCTGATATACAGATGGAACTGAATATCGTCTTTTAGCCGGTAGCCATGTTCACTACACCATCTGAATATGGATTTCTCACATTCCTCAGTGCTGTCGCTAAAGAGAAAACACACACACACACAGGATTATGAGATCTATGATATCAACAGAGACCATTAAAAGGGCTTTGAAATGTCTATAATTGAAAATAGGTCCTTGGCCTGACACCCATGTCATCAAATCTGTCATTTATAATTTCACAGCGAATAAAGGTTGTGTCTAATTGATTCCACACACATAACCATGTCCATATCAGTTCATGCTAATCGGCATCTGAGAAACTGATCTAAAAATAATCTTCCATATCCACAGGCTAGTGTGAATGATTTGTCAATTTTTTTTAAAAAAAAGGACGATTAGAGAAACAAACAATATTATGTATTTGTATAATTATTATAAAAATATAGTTCAGAAACGTATTTTATAAATATATTTGGTTTATAAATTAATTAACACTGACAGTCGTTACATGATAAAATAGCATGGAAATTATATATTTGATATTAATGGTGTTCCTCAAGGCTCTGTTCTCGGGCCTCTATAGTTTTTTTTATTTACTTCCATTAGCTCACATTTTCCTTTGCTATGGTTTTAACTTTCATTTCCATGCAGATGACACCTAGCTAATCACCTGATAATATATCGTTTTACTTTTTGTTATTAAAATTTGCTTGTCTCCTGATCTGGTTCGTTTCCACACTCGATGTATAAGTATGCCTTGATTTTTTTCTGTCACGGTGAATGGCTGTAAAGTGTCCTTGAGTTTGTAGAAATGCACTATATAAAATAAATGTATTATAATTTAGAATGATTAAAAATACATAATTGCAAACATAAGATAACTACGTGTACGTATTTCACCTGAGGAAGTATTCCAGCTGACTGTACAGGTATCTGATGAGAGAGCGACGTGCAATGATCTCAGCATGGCAGTCGTTAAGGGCTAGTCCTCGATCACTCATGTACTCCCCATTTATACACTTGGTTCCTGTGGTGACGCAAATCACCCGAGCATCTTTCACATCCGTACCTGATAAAACAGTCAATTTGATTCAGCCAAATGGGACTTATTGCTGTTTTAACATTCCAATCATAAGCGTGCAATTTGCTTACCAGTCGTCATCACAACACCCGCAAGGACTTTCCGCCGTGCATGTGGAGACGTGAAGTTATCCGTCAGCTCACTGAACTTTTCCACGACTAAATGAGAGACGGCGTCTGCGAGGACCTAAGGAACCCACAACAATAACAGTACAAGCATTTGTATAGACTGCTTTCAAGTCATTAACTTAATCAGCAACAATTAAACTGCTAAACGAGACGACAGCGATACCGAATAAATTCCAAGAACGTGTTAAAAATGATGCTTTTAAAGAGAAAATGCATCCATTTGAAATTGCTCAAACACAAAAGATCTGAACTGCTTGACTGACACAGACCTTGAAAGATCTCTTTAGACAAAGAGGTGAGAGCGATGCGTTTTCATGTTTGAGAAAGGCTCCTGTATCTGATTTTAATTAAGATTCTGTTTATTCTCTTTGGTTGTTATCAAAGGGGGAATGGGAGGGATTATGAACAGGATTAACTAATGTGTAAATAATGCCGTGTACACTGGCGCACCGATTAAAGGTTTAATGCTTGAGTTCACTTGAAATCCAACTGACACGTTCGTGTGTAGTTTCTGATTTAATTAAAATTGTTAAATGAAGACTGGCAGGAGCTTTATAAAAGGACAAATGATGGTTAAGCAAAGCTATCGAAGCATAGCATTTAATCGCATTAAAATTGCCTTTTCAATATCAAGCTTGATAAAATGCAAGACAGAAGTCCTATGTATGGGGTCGTATAGAAATGAAATGAATTCGTTTATAGTGTAGTCAGTTGCACTATCGTAGCCCACCATGAGGCAATTCTGACCAAACAGTGATCACTTACACAATGGCACCAGTGTTACATTTCTGATTGAGGGAAAAGAAATTATTCATTTTTATGTGAGTGGGGAAAGTACTGTAAATGACATAAAAGATAGGGAGCGCAGTTCTCACCTGAGGCAGGTGTAGCTGAAGTCCCTCTCTTGGGATTGGCTGTCGGGATGGCGTCTGGTCCAGTTGCATGTTAAAAAGTCCTGACAGAGCCGCTTGGGCTGCCCTTGCTTTCGCCAGCTTTTTATTCCGTCCGGAACCTTGGAACATCTGAGTATCTACAGTAACTGCCATTATAAAGTTCTTGGCATGGCTTTCACCACTCTCAGCCACAAACTCGTACTTCAGTCCAGGCCGAAGCTCATTTAGGATCATCACAGCGTTTTTGCCACTGCCTGTAGGGGGCGTTGTGAGTGCAGGGGGTATTGGGAGAGGAGGATGTGACCTGTTGCTGTTTTTCAGCGCCACGGGCAAAGGGTATTCGTTTAAGGAGTAGAGAGAGCCATTTCTGCCAAGACTCAAGTAGAAGGTGTCATCAGGCGGCGCGGGTGTCTCAAATCCATTAAATAGCATGTCTGGGAAATCTGCTTGATCTGAAGTGAAGTCTGCGTTAACAGTCAGCGTCCGGCCCATTGCGAGATGAGCTTCGGATGCATTTGGAAACTGAACAAAAGAGCGCAGCGCTTTTTCGGCCGCATTCAATTTGGCTTTCTTCTTTGTTGGACCGGAGCCCTCAAATAACTGTCCGTTGACCTCAACGTTCATGACGAACACGGGTGCATGTACTGGCCCTGTCTGAGACAGAAGTTTGTACTGCAGTCCCGGTTTGATTTCGTTCAGTTGCATAAGAGCATTTTTCGGCAAGACCGGCCCTTGTGGTTTCCTGCGCTTCTTGGGCCGGAATTTGGAATGACCGTGGCCTTTGTTGCCCTCCTCCAGAGGGCGTTTTCTGCTCAATCCCCGAGCATTTCCATTGGTTAAGTAAGGCCCCTCCCCCAGCACTTCTTTGGAGGAGAGGTTGTCCAGGTTGCGGTTTTCTTTAACGTCCATGCTACACGAACCTGTGATGTCCAGAGAGAGTAACTTACAATGCCTTCCATGCAGGACCTTGTAAATGTAAAATTTAGAGATTCTTTCATCTCTCTTTGTAACTGGATTGAATGATACCATCCTAAGTTCTAAAACATTTAACATTAAGACTATTATTATTACAGTTTAAAAAAAAATATATGAATATTGCTTTCGGATTAATTTTTAGCCATGACACTTTGCCTTGTTGACGTTATACAAATTGGACACCAAACTTGCAGCAATAAATTATATATATATATCCATTATATAGATATTTATACAATTTCCTGAAGAAAAAATAATGTAAATATTACAATTTTTCTGGGAATCCAGATTTTTTCCCCAAAAAATATTTTTACTGTATTACTAAAAACAGTATTTGTCATTGTTCACCCTTACTAAAGAACAACTGCAAACTAGCAAAACAAAGAACATCATATCAACCAGTTGCCAAAGCTGATGGAAATGAGTGTAAATTCTCATTTATAACATCCTGCAGTAAAAGCTTGTCAAGTTACTCCATTTGGTGCTCAGGAAAATTAAAAGTAGTTAAAAGAGAGAGAACAGACAGGCAAAAACAAAAACTTATATTGACAGTGCTACCAGAAAATCAATCTCAGATGTCAATTTTGGGATGATTTGGTTTTTCCTGAATTCTGACTGGGAAGATCTGTATGTTTGGCGGTAATGTGCATTCATGGAAATATGGGCCGGAGGATGCACTGGGAAACTGTAAAGTGTGAAAGTGTTTTCCCCAGCATTCATTCTCCTTCTTCGTTAAACCTGTAACCTCAAACAGCAGTCCCTCAACTTATACAGACGTACTAAATATAAACCAATGACCTGAACCAGCAGTTTTGTACT
Organism: Enteromius fasciolatus; assembly: GCA_032361145.1. Classification (NCBI taxonomy): domain Eukaryota; kingdom Metazoa; phylum Chordata; class Actinopteri; order Cypriniformes; family Cyprinidae; genus Enteromius; species Enteromius fasciolatus. The sequence continues at coordinate 3,535,691 of JAUMHR010000082.1, forward strand.
GTGGATGTTGTTTCGTCTCATTGTCTTTCTCCAAAGGCAGTTTCATAGGAACTTCAGTGTTAGATGTACAAGTAGCAACACAAGAGAGAGAGAGTATAAGTCCTAGAACTTATTTCATCTCTCTGTGACTGGATTGAGATTGTTATCTTCTAAAAGTCAATTGCGAACACTAAAAATTCAAATGCAGGCGATTAACAATAAGCAGGTCAGTCTGCACAGAAAGCCTCAGGTGGAAACATACAGTATAAAGACTGCAAGCCATTTTCGTATCACCTGGTTCAGTTGCACTACATAGTGGAACAATCATGGCCTAGTGACCTATTCAATGCCATGTTCTTCCTCATGGCCCTTATATATAGTACAAAAAGCAAACATTCAGTAACAGATTTACAAAAATACCTTCATCGAAGAAATGAACGAAACAGAACTCAACCTGCAACTTGAAATAATGCACAGGTGTGTTGGAGTGTGAGAGTTTATAACCCTCACCAGACTGAATCATCACACTCCAAATTCAGAGTTGTCAACAACCTTCACTTTTCCTCTGCGCTGCCTGTCTAGAAATTGTCCTCCTGGGCACGGTGTTAACTTCCTGACCATGCCCCCTATAGACTCTGAGGGTACTGTGGATTGTACACTAGCTTAAAGGCAACAATCAAGTGGAAAACATGTAACAGTATCTCACTGATAGGATGGAGTGGAATTCAAGGGCTGTCACCTTTAGTGTACATCTGCTATACTGTTGCAGATTCTCAAGATTCTTTTAGAGCTTTCAAGTACCTTCTTTTTTATTGATAAAATAAATAACACAACATTGACATTTTTGGAGTATACAACATACAGGCTATGCACCTGAGCAACAAAGCAATCGATATGGAGAATTTGCCAAGGAAGGAAGGAACTGCTTTTACTGTAAAAATGGCAGTAAATAGGACCTATGGAATTTCCCTTTTAATCCCTTTCCATCCCTTTTAATAATCAGCACATTGTTAAAACTGAAACATCTTTTGTTGAATTTCCGAAGAGATGCAGTTAGATATGGAAAAACGTAGAAACACTCACTCAAGTGTTTTTCTCCATCCACATCCAGACTGCAGAACTTCTGCTGCCCCCTGGGCCGCCCACAGGCTCCTATTGCAGAGAAACCAAGGGAAGGACATTTAAAATTCATCTCCAATCATGATTTCTGCTTACTGAAGTCATCTGTTCCCACTTACACCCTCTGCCTGCTCCCTTAATGAGGCTAATTAACCAGCTTTAATGACGGGAGACAACTAATGTGCAGGTGCAATTATTGCCCAATTAAATGCTAACATTCCCCTAATGAATCAGTGAAAGAGACAGGCTTTGAGAAAACAGTCACTTTTAGCACTCAAGCTGCGATCCGAAAAAAACTTTGGAGGAATTAAACGTCTGTTGAGGAGGAGCAGTTCTGTTTATTGTATCCAATGCTTGAACACACTTAAAAACTGAGGTTGTGTCAGTTAGACATGAAATCAAAAGGAAATATGAATAGCGGAAGATATTTGACAATCATTCATTCTCATGCTTTGCAACATTAAATATTGTGAAACCAATATTGGCAGAAACAAAATAACTGAATCCAAAAGCAGGAAGATATGGATGCTTCTATACGGATGGGCTCGAACGAGGACACGGCCGTCAAGGCGAGACTTGAAGGGGCTGAGTGAAGTGGATACAGTCGATAAGAGACTCCATGATAAACAAGCCTGAGAAGCTCGATAAATCACGAAAGCTATTAAAGCGAGTGACGCGCGCAGGCACTTCAACAGAAGCTTTTTAAACCGATATACTGACGCGCTAGACATAAACACCATTTTATTTTCTGTCATCTCAACTTCTCAATCTTACCGAAATGTCCCATTTGATGCTGGACGGAGCTGAGAAAAAGTCTTAGGTGAACTAACACAAAAATCAAAGTACCTTCTTTCTTAGAAACCATTATGAATGCAAGAACTGGAAAATAAGGTGTCGGGAGCTGGATAAAATCACAAATTCTGAATGCAAAATCTGTCCACATTTCACTCAGAGATAAGTGCACCTGCTCGTTGATGGCGATCACCGATTGATGTTGACGACTTTAAAATGGCATAAAATAAGGGTTAGCCGTGGCGAACCTCGTGAAAATGAAAGACGTGGGATAAAAGGAGGCATTTCTCACAGTGTGACGCCTGGCACATTAGTGAGTGCTGTTGATAAATTAGCCGACCTCACTCACTATTCAACATCTACTTTTAGAAACGAGAGCAAGCACACAGATCAACCTCGTAGGATTGTTTTCATCTGATATTAATTGTATTTATTAGTTGACCTCAACCTTGCGTGTGACTCTTTTGGCCCTTAAACCTTGCCGTTCTTAAAAGTTACAAAAATAAAAACGCCTGGCTCTCCTAACAGAGCGTTTAAGATGTTAGCTATCAGCTCAAGGCATTTTTGATCATCACAGACACTGTTAGCATGTTGGAAACTGCATTTGGTGCTTTAAAACAGCACGGAACGGTGCATTAAATGCCACTCTTGTTCAGCACCATAGAGAGCTGCGAGCTAAGAACGATGAATTCAGGACCACGGAGAGCAGACGGCTTAGAATGCACAGCAGGTCTTTCTGAGTGAAGGGTAGATGTACGATCGTAAGACGCAGCCTGAACGCGAGCAATAGCTCAGCTCTACGACCCTCCAGCTCATCAGGAAACACTATTGGAGCGAGAGAGACCAAAGGGAGGGAAGAAGAAATGCAGAAAGAGATCTGGACAGAGAAATGTGTGTGTGTGTGTGTGTGTGTGTGTGTGTGTGTGTGTGTGTTGGGGTGCAAGTGCTGTGCAGATAGAAAAAGACATTCTCTCCAAGTGTCAGCAAAAGTAAAGAAACAAACTTTCGGTGTCAGCCTGTAAGGTATTACGGTTCTCAAGTGCTTCACGTTTTCTTGGATTAAAGGTAAGCGCAACTAACAGAGCTGATACCGAACTCATTCTGCAGACTCATTCTTGCAGTCAAACATTGCTCTGTTTTAAAAAGATTGTTCACCCAAAAATAAAAATTCAGCCATTAATTACGCATCCTCGTGCAGTTCTAAACCCGCAAGACCTTTGTTTATCTTCAGAACACAGATTAGGATATTTTTGATGAAATCTAAGAGCTTTGTGACCATGCATAAAAGGCAATGCAACTTAAGTTCAAGGCCCAGAAAGCTAGTAAGGACATTATTAAAATAGTCCACACAACATTAGTAGTTCAACCATAATATTATGAAGCTACAAGAATACTTTTTGTGTGCTTTTCTCTCCTTAGTCTGTCTTTGACGCACCTTCACGAGAGTACCACAAAGCATGGACTATTTTAATAATGTCTTTACTACCTTTCTGAGTCTTGAACTTGTCAGTTGTGTTGCTGTTTGTGCAGCATCAAAAATATCTTAATTTGTGTTCCGAAGATGAACAAAGCTCTTACAGGTTTAGAGTGACATGAAGTGTGTAAATAATGACAGATTTTTTAAATTTCTGTGTGAACTGTTCCTTTAAGATCCTGATCTGTCCAACAGGGGCTCAACCGATGGTGTGAGTTTGGGGTGTGGCTTTCTGTTTGGACTGACCAATAAAATACAATGATAGTGTTCAGAAAACCAGTTTGAAAACAATTTATTTTCCATTTTGTTGCACTAGTGAGTTTCCACTCATTTTCAATTCGAATCTACACTAGATATTTTACAATTAATTTTACAATTAATTTAACAGTTTAAAACTGATTATTTGTATAGACATTTTAAAAGTCTTAAAAAAGGTTTGTTCGTTTAATTTTTAAAGTTTTATTTTATGACCAGGGCTGCTTTCTCCGAAACCACCTTAACGCTACGTCGTTCTTAAGTTGTACCTTAAGACGTACCTTATCTTTAGCGCCTGTTTTCCGAAACCTTCTTAGT
>JAUMHR010000082.1:3541244-3552501 GCA_032361145.1 Enteromius fasciolatus
CTCGTACTTGCGAGATTTAAAGTCAGAATTGCGTGATATAAACTCGTACTAGCGAGATAAAAAGTACAAAAATCTTTGTATGGAACATGAAAGAAAACTTTTACAAAAAGGTGTTAGTTTTTTTTCGCCCCCAGTGTTGTTTTGGATCCCATTGACTCCCATTATATGAATAAACTAAATAAAACAAATGTTCAAATGATCTTCTTTTAGGTTATGCAGAAGAAAGTCAGTCCTTCAGGTTTGGAGCAACATGAGGGCGAGTAAACAACATGGCTTCTTATTCTTGTTTGAACTAGACACAAACTTTTAAAAATGTGAAAAGCCCCCATTATCCCTAACACATGAAGGAGCAAACACAGGTGCTACGGGTGAGAAGAGGTGCGACAGATAACACACTTTATCAGCAAAGCTCCAGACCAGACCACATGCCACAGAGACGGATCTATCGCCGAGTCCATCAGAAGGAAAAAAAGAGGCAAAGCGAGTGAGAGTGAGAGGAGACAGGTGGGATGGACACGGTCTGGGTTTCGGATGGTCAAACCTGAACCGCTTGAGCTAATGCTGGATTTATTCCCCCCTCCAGTAGATTAAACTCACAGTCCGTCCCTCAGGACTTCACTCCACTACTCTTGGTCTGGAGGAAATGGGTTTTTTTATCTCCATGTTTGAGCATGAGAGACGACGGCTCTGGGTGTAGAAACGCTTAAGTAACCATGTTTATCTAATTTGCTGTGCCCCATTTCTGTTCAAAATTCAATATTTTCAAGCAGGCATCCATAAAGAAATAAGTCTGGATTTTGTGTGTGTATTTTCACCCAGCTGATGCCAGAAAGTTTCAAATCCTTGCTTGGGGATTATTTACCACTGCACAATTATTCCTAGACAGCAGTCAAAGGAAAAAAATAAAAACAGAGAAAGAAATACATAACTTAAAAAAATAAGCTGTTTTCTGAAAAAAATATTCAACCCAGTTTCAGTGTATATATACAGTATGTGTGTATATGTGTGTGTGTATAAAACTGTTTTGAATAATTTGTTCAGAAAAAAAAAATTGTATATATATACATATATATATATATATATATAAACATTTCCTACATTTTTATTAATAATTACTTATAATATTACAACAATTTGCATTACACTTCAATTCAATTTGTATTTAGAACAAAACAAAATCAAATAAACTAAGAAATTATTACTGAAATATAAAATTCCCATATTTTATTTAATATAGAATTATAATAATAAATATTAATGTTTTTTATTCTATATATATATATATATATCATATGTTATTTTTAATAAAATACAAATAAATATGAATAATGAATAGGCTAATTTAATTATTATTGTTATTACTTTTATTTCTACTGCTTAAGAGCACTTTATCAACAAGAAAGCTGCAAATGAAATTACTTGAGCACAGAGTTTGATTATTTTTAAAGGAGATTATGGGAAGAAAGGCAAGATCATAGCAAGAGCGAAGGTTTGTATAATATTTGAACTGTTGCAGGTCAATATCTCCTTCATCCAGGAATCTTAAGAGAAGGTGAGCTACACGTCAGCAGCGAAGCCTGGTCCATCAGAGCAACACGAGTCTGCTGAAGAGTCGGGAATCAAAGGTTATCTGTTCACTAAACAAGTGAATGATAACATTGGTTATCTCAACACTAACTCGGTGGCTCCTGGTTTCTGGACTGGACTGAAGCGAACCGGACCGGACTGGACAGGACTGGACTGGACTGGACTGCAGCGTAACCATGGTGAGAGATTAGCGCGTGAAGAGGCTGTTCTAATGAGACGGATTAAACTTCACACATGAGGAGCTCTCTGAATTGAACCTGCTATCTGCTGCCTTCAGCACCGACAGAACACACTCAGAGAGAGAGAGGAGCGCACGAGCCTCTGAGAACCTCCAGCCAAAATAACGTCTGATAGAAATAACGCAAGAACTGGCCCAGTATGTAAGAGGACAGCAACGCCAGTCTGAGACGGGATACTGTCCCTGACAGCAACAACAGCTTTCTGAACCTCAAACACGTTCTTGTTCAGTGATTCACAAGGCTTTTCATTCAGATTGTCCAATTCTTCATTATATAAGCTTAGAGGTTTTTATTTTTTATTTAACTGATAAAAATAAATTGATAAAAATATCTAAAAGCCAATTATTCATCATTAAATTTATTAACATTTATTAAAAATCTTTAATAGAAAATAAAAACAAATATTATACATACATACACATACTTTTTAATAAAATGTTAGCAAAATTTACTTCAATTTACTTCAATTTAAATGACATTTTATTAAATAAATAAATTCTACATTTAAATTGAATACATTTTTATAACACCATTTGCCTTACATTATCATTACCTTACATTATTTATTTATGACTTAACGCCATGTCAGCAACAGTGGTGATATTCATGGCAAGAGGAAATATTTATATCATATATATCATTTAAAAACAATATATGTATTACAGTTTATTATTATTAATCATGTTTTATTACATTTAAATAGACATTTAAATTAGAATTTTATTATTTTTTATTACTATTATTATTATTTAATAGTAGTATTTTAAATTATTCCAATACTCTGAATGAATAAGATTCAATATAAATAAAATACATTTAAAATGGCAATATTAATTAAATTGAAATAAACTTATTACCAAAACGTAAATAAAATATTAGTTCAATTACATTTTATTACATTTTTATAAATTACAAAATAAATTCAGTACATGCGATTAAACACATTTACATGAATATATTTTTAATGAATGAGTTAATCAAAAGAAAAGGTAAACAATAAACATATATATATAACAAAAATTGACATTAAACATTTAAACTTAATATAATTGTTCAATTAAATGTGAATAAATATTTTATATAAGGAAAAACTGACTTCTCAGTGGCTAAGACTGAAATGAATTTAATTTCATAGAAATGTATATTTAATATAACAACTTTTATTTGCATTGTTATTGATGCTGATATAAAGTGTCTGAATCAAAACGAACAAACACGGCACCAAACAGAAATCAAGTACACTCAACTCGAAATGTTTTGTTTGCTGCACATTATTAACAAAACTCAATTTAAGTTGTTAAAACTTAAATACAATTACATTCAGAACTCAATAACAGGTTTTCCAAGATTGTAAACCTCTGTATATTGGTGTTGAAAAATCACTGATAAAAGCACACTATTAATACCACACAGTTAGCGCAAACAGAAAAGTAGATTAGAAAGTCTGTTTTTTTGTTGTTGTTTTGTAGATTCTAGTTTTATGTAGATCTGACAATTAAACAAATCAAAATGAGGAAAACAACTGCCAAGCAAAAAGGCAAAGAGTTTGCGAACGCACGTTTACGGTTAAACGTTCACACACACACACGTTTTTTATCGGAGCGAGGAAAGAAAAGCGCTTTACCTTTGCGTTCAGAGCGTTTTTTGCGTCTTCTCTTGAACCTCCTGCGGACGAGGCAGTAATAGGCGCCCATGCTGTGAGAGCAGCTCTGACTCTGAGCCATCGCGCTGTTAACACGATCTGTGTCTCTCAACTCAACTCAGACAGGAGTGAAACCGAGGAGCGAGAGCAGGAGGAGGAGGAGAGGGGTGTGCCCTGCTGACGTTTCTCAAACCAGCTTCTTTTTCATTTAAAGCAGCTTTTAACTTACGGCTATACGCTTCTTATTAATAACAGAAACCTTGAAATCAAGCATTGAAAATTCTCAAAGTAAGATGGAAATGTGATTTGAGTTTATATATCTATATGTACTTGCATTAAAAAATATTTAGACCACCGCTGTATCAACATGCAACTGAAATATATTCTTATTATTAATATTCAGCTTTATTTATTCAATTTATGCCTTAGATTTAATTTAAAATACTTAAAAATGTATTTTAATTGTATTTATTCTTCAGTTATCAACATGCATCTTATTCTTCTTATTAGTCAGTTAGTATAAATAATATTTAATGTGAGTAAACTGAAATCCTCACTGTAATAAAGTTAAATATAAAACTAATCATTTTAAATGACAACGTTTCATTCATAAAAAATAGAACATTTTCAATTTAATAACTTTTATTTTTAATTCTATATTTATAAATTACAACATAAATTTGGTAAAATGCATCCATTAAAATTAAAGTACAAATATTTCATTATTTACATTTTAATTCAATTACATTTGCATTTATTGTAATTAAATATATTATTACATTCATGAAAATTTATTTGATAACGTTTCTCATTACATAGAATTTAATAAACTTTAAACACATTCAAATTAAAAATATTTAATCTTTAATGTGTTTTGTTAAATTAAGATGTAAATATTTCAATTGAACAAATTTTAAATTAATCACATGGCTTCAGTCCCATAATTCACTCCTAAAAACACAAAAAGTGTTCTTTCTTATACTAACTTTTGAAGGTTCTTGCAACCATGGAAACATAATTCAGTTTCGGATGTGTACATGTCAACAAAGTGCATTAAAAACTCCCGCAGATACATTTTGAGGCAAAAGGAGAGTAAGAGATGAAGTGAGAGCGTGTTCAAACTGTGACCAGTGAAGCTCTGCCTCCCTCTGCTGGACATTCTGTGTAACAGCACCACATTACTGACCCTTCACCAGACTCCCCAACAGAGCAGACTACTATACACTTAAACATGAAGCTGTGGAAGTGAACCTCACCTGTGTGTGTTCAGCCTCCTTTTCTTTACAAGCCTTGCAGCTCAGTAAGTGTTCAGACCCTGCAACAAAACAATAGAGACATCAGCGTCTTCATCTTTACAATCAGATCAGTCAGCTCTTAAACATCTCCACTGTATGTGACAAACCCACAATTAATCAGTCAAATTAATAATTATAAGAAACAAAATAATCAATTAAATGAGTATAATACAAAATATTTATATAAGCTAAATAATGATAATGATAACATTTAAGTAATCAAATTCAAGTATTTTAGTTTATTCCCATGTTTTGTATTTTTATATTTATATTATTCGAGTTTTTTTTTTTTTAATTTAAGTAATTTAATTTAATACAAAATATGAAAATAAAATGCAAGCCCATATTTTGAATTAATTTATTTGTCAACTATCCTGTACATTTAATTAATAAATTATAGAAAAACTAAATAAATATTTAAAAAATAAAATAATAAAGACAATAATTGAACTAATACAACATATGGACATACTTTCCATTCCTTTATTCAATAATTTTCCTATTTGCGCATTTAGTTTATAAACTATGATTTTTTTTAAATAAATAAATTAAATTGAAAAGTAATACAAAATATGAAAACAAAAAATTAATTTAGTTTATTTCAATATTTAGAATTGATGTATTTATTAACTATACTATACATTTAATAAATAATCTAAAAATAATAATAATATTTTTTATATATATATAAAATGATAAAGACAAGTAAAGACATTAAGAGAGGTCATACAAAATAAACTACCATAAAACATCACATTTTTATATTTTCACTTTATCACATATTTTTCATTCTTTTATTTAATAATTATCCTAAATGATCCTTAAAATAATGGAAAAAAGAAATGTAATAAAAAAAGAAATATGAAAATGAACAAAAATAAAACATTAAATATGGTATTTTAGTTTATTCCCATGTTTTGCGTTTTTATTTATTTATTTATTATCCTATACATTTAATTAATAATTTATGGGGAGGAAATACAATAAAACCTTGAAGAAACAGAAAACAAGTCAAATTCACAGCCAAATATAAGAAGTATCTATAAAGCTCATAGGAGCTTAGTCTGGCCAAGCTACCTTACTACCTGCCTTCTGGGAGGCGGGCTTAACCTGCGTCCATCAGATGCCTCTGTATACTACTGGACGAATCTACAACCAATGGGAGGGAGCTCGTTTCTCATTGGTTCCCACTTTTTTGAGAACGGAAATGCATTGCCAGACTAACTTTGCTCTTTAAATGAATGTAGCGTCAAAGGAAGTATGGGCGGGCTAAAGAAGTAGTGCACGTGTAGATCAAGCACATCTACAGCAGTAGCTAAAAGCTGCCAGAAGACGGCGCTGTAAGCTCAAGAGTAAACACAAGATGAACTTCCCGCCAAATCAAACTCGTGTCAAAACATTCATAGAGCCGCGGTGCTGACGATTTGACTAAGAAACATAGACACAAATAAACGGATACACCTAAAGGAAACAAAATATCAAAAACATTGAAATTTACCAAACAAAACCGATCTCTTTCCATTTCTGTTGCGTCACGCGATAAGGCCCCCCCCCACCGCAAAATCTTACTGGTGAAAAATCCCGCTCCTCGTTTTAATTAATGCCTCGTTATTTTAAATAAGATATGCTTTTTTGAGCTAGGTAAACCACAAAAAAAATATGTAAAGGAGAATTATTCGAGAAGTCTTTTCATTCAGACATCAGTCATCTGCATGTGGAGCAGACATACTTAAAGAGAACTAAAACATATTAAATAGCTTTAAAACGTCTTTCACATCCAACACAAAGTGCTATAAGAGAAAACTGGACGTGGAAAAGAGACTAATTAGTAAGACTATTAAGTTACTTTAACATCTTGACAGAGGAGTTTCTTGCTGAGCTCTGAGATGAGATAAAAACTCACACCTTGTGTGAAAAGAGCCCACATGAACACAAATACAAGCGTATATATAAACGTTTAATTTAAGTTAAAGTTATTATTATTATTATTATTGAATAAGAGATTCATTAAATTTAAATAACTAGTAATTAATAATAATAATAATAATAATAATAACTACATTCAAATGTATTAATTTTTAATTCAAATCTAAAAATATCACAAGGAGGATGCAAATTTAAATAAATAATTTAAATAAAAAGTATTTAAAGTGATATCATAATACATGTTTAAATAAAATGACTGCTACCTCCACCTTTGTGCAAGGAGGAGCACTGCCAGATCCCTGCAAAATGACCTCCAGCAGGCCACAATGTGCATGTGTCTGCTTAAATGGTCAGAAACAGACTCCATGAGGGTGGTATGAGGGCCCGATGTCCACAGGTGGGGATACAGCCCAACACCGTGCAGGACATATGGCATTTGCCAGAGAACACCAGGCCCTGTTCTTTTCACAGATAAAAGCAGGTTCACACTGAGCACATGGGACAGTTCCTACAAGACAAAGGTCCCCAGACCTGAATCCTATTGAGCACATCTGGGACATCATGTCTCGATCCGTCCACCAGGTCTGGGAGGAGATCCCTCAGGAGACCATCTGCGACCTCATCAGGAGCATGCCCAGGCGTTGTAGGGAGGTCATACAGTCACGTGGAGGACACACACACTACTGAGCCTCATTTTGATTTGTTTTAAGGACATTACATCAAAGTTGGATCAGCCTGTAGTGTGTTTTTTCACTTGAGTGTGACTCCAAATCCAGACCTCCATAGGTTAATAAGTTTGATTTTATTGTCAGCACATTCAATGTAAACAACAAAGTATTTAATAAGAGTATTTCACTCACTGAGATCCAGGATGTGTTATTTTAGCGTCCCCTTTATTTTTTTTAGCAGTGTAAACAGTTCTGTCAAATTATCAGTCGCATCCAAAATAAAAGTTGTTGTTTACAGCATGCATGAATAAAAACCAAATGTTTCAGTGAATTTTAGCACTGTTAATAAACAGCCATCATAATAAAATTAAATAAATTAAATAATGCTAATAAAAAACTAATACAATTTTTATAAAATAAAATGACTATTATACAATAATATATAATAACAAATTAAAGTAGAGTGTTTAAAGTCAAATGTAATTATAAATATAAAAATTAAAATACAAATAAATAAATGCAAACTGCAGTCATATGGGAAAAAATAAAAAAAATAGATTTTTGGGCTTACGGACCCTCATTTCACCTACAAATGGCTTGATATCTGTAAAAGTTTGAAAAATAGTGATATACAATTTTACATACATTAAAATGAACATTACAACAAGATGAAACTGTAACTCTTCCTCTCACACAAACTGTTGTATTGCAGACAGGGCCCTGCAGAAAAGCATTACTCATAACATTTTCTCATTATATCAAGATCCCTTCTTTAAATCTTTAAATCTTTGAGCTCCTTCAGTCTCAATCTACATATATTTAGTGTTTGTATCCAAGCCCAGCGAAAACTCACATACAGTACCTAAACAAACGACTCTGAATTAATATGTTTTCAAAGAATATGAGGTTATGAACTGTTGCCATACATTTACAACAACAAAACAAAACACTAAAATGAGCCCACAGGAGGAAACCTTCCCAGAAAACATCATTTCTGACTCGGTGCGGCAAACATGAAATAATATTTTTAACGATTCCCTGTGTAGTCTTGTCAGGTTGTGTACAGCCGCCTTTTATTGCACAATTAAGGCTAAAAATAAGCACAGCAGTGTCCCGCAGTTCAGTTTAACAAAGCCTCATTTACGAGATGAAAACAAGCTGCTAAAAACAACGTCTAATTAAAAGCTGTTTTTGTTACTGAATTAAAATAAATAACATCAAGAGGAACGTCACATGAAACCACAGGGCTCAATGTGAAAATATATTTTTAGCTAATTAAATATTGACAGTTGAATGTACACAATATATTTTTTGTATTTAATAATAATATATTCATATTTAATATATATATATATTAATTTATTTTATTTGAAAATATATATATATATATATTTTTTTTTCTAATAAAATAAATTAATATAAATGACATTATAATTATAATATAAACAGTGCAAAAAGAATATAATAATTATAGTTTAAATAATGCTACTACTATTTTATATAGAAGTATTAAAAATAAGTGATAACATAATACAAATTAAAATAAAAAATGTCAATAAAACAAAATGTAAATACTTTTTTTTCTAATAAATTAATTAATTAATTTTAATAAACTGCTACCGTTTCATATTCAACAATAATGAAATAAAGGACAAAATAAAATTACACATAAAATAAAAAAAAACTACGAAATATTAAATATTTAAAAATGAAAAAACAAAAATAAAAATAAAGACATTTTATTAGAAAATTAACCATTAGCAGTCGAGTAGAGGATGAATATCTATTTTTGTCCTGAAGAGAAAAATACTTCATGTTTGTAAGCCAAATACAAATATCTAGAAAAAAGAAAAATACTAACAGAAAAAAAAAGAAAATAAATACAAATAAAGTAAAATGAATACATATAACACACACACACACACACACACATATATATATATATATACAAATATTGTAAATAAATAATAATTTAATATTAAATGTAATTTTAACATTATTTTTAAAAAAATACTGAACTAGTTGTGCAGATAACCCACATACAGTTACTTAAAGAAATTTTTTTGCACATCATTATTATAATCCAGGAAAAAACAAGCTAGGAAACAAATGTCAAAAAGTGGTTTGACCTACTCTAGAGAAATCAAATTAAAATGTTCCCGTTGAATAAGTTCCCCACAACTCTAACAAACTCATTTCTGAACAGGGACGAAAAAAGAAATGCATACAACATAGATATTAGTTATTAATACTCCTGAAGACACCTAGTTACTAGTTTACGTCAAAATCATACACACATCTGAGTTTTAATTAAACAGCTGCTTCACAGAACTAGACCTAGAAAGACACATTCCCAGATTTCTTTCTGTCTCAAAGTCCCACATCGTAGATCAAAGTAAATGTCAAATCTTCTGTAATCTGTCTTTACTCGACCCTCGGCTCTCAAAAACCTCATTCGTTTGCTGTACAGACGGAGTCGCCTGACAGAAGCTCATTAAAGCCATGGATTAAATCGTCTTCTCTCTCGTAAAGCACTCAATAAAGATCAACGCTTCGACGGAAACAGACTGTCGTGCTTCAACAACAAAACCACAGCTACTGTTTTCTAGAAATTCAACCCAGAAAAGCAGAGTAAGCATCTGTTAGCATTAGCATTCTCAGCCCCCTCAGCGACAGTTGCTCAAAATTTGAATTTGACATGTTTGATCCTAGAAACCTCGGCGTTTCTAGGTGAAAATACAAACTACAGCAGTGTAAAAGTCAGAAATAGTGCCTCTCAAGCAACCCATGAGGCCAAAAAACGATGATTCATGCTTTGTGACCCGATGATTCAGCTAGAAGCGCTTCATTTGTCTTTGCTAACAGCTGGATCGTGACTCAAAAGAGAAGAGAGCCATAAATTCACCTCATTATGAAGAGAAGAGCCACTTCAACACAAAAACTAGCGCTGACCTGCTGTGTTTTATGTTGATATTATTCAGATCAAATGCTTCTGGTTGATTAATTCGCTTTGGTTATTAACCAAAGGGTCATGGTTAGCATGGCCGGATTTATTTGAGGCTGGAACTACATCACATTTTGCACCGTATTTACAAAAAAAAAGTATGGTATACTTCTACATGGTATCCCACAATGCAATGCTTTTAGCCTGTTTTCAATGAGATAAATCAACCACAAGCATCAGTTGACCCAAAAATTAAAATTCAGCTCAGGCCACATAAGATCTGCTTGAATTCAGTTTGTTTCTGTATGGGATCAAATTTAGAGATTTTTGTCTGCTGCACTGCATCACCTGCTCAGCAACGGATACATTGAAGTGAATGGGTGCCGTCAGAATGAGAGCTGATAAAAACATCACAATAGTTCACAAGTAATCCACACAACTCCAGTACAACAGTTAACATCTTCAGTAGCAAAACAAAGCTTTTTGTGAGAAACAAATTAATCATTCAGCCGTTTTTTTGCTTTTAAACTATTGCTTAAATATTAATATGGATAGAGTTTATAATCCGTATAACATTTCTTTGCATTTATAAAAGCCATCTCTTCTGAATCAGGAGAGAAATATGCACAGGTCCAGCACAGTTTACAAGTGAAAACAGCCCAAAACAGTTTTTAAAAATGTGTGATGTGAAAGAACAAAAGCAGGTGAACTTTTAAGCTTTGTTTCTTATAAACACACAGATTTTAACTTTACAAGACATTAATTGATGAACTAGAGCGGTCGTTATGATTGCTTGTGGATTATTGTAATGTTTTATCAGCTGTTTAGACTTTCCTTGTGACGGCACCCATTCACTTTCAGCAGTGGTGGACAGTAACAAAGTAGTTGTAATTCGTTACTGTACTTAAGTACATTTTTCAAGTATCTGTACTTTACTGGAGTAGTTTTATTTTTAG